>JBBYHQ010000012.1:4785348-4813223 GCA_038382645.1 Spergularia azorica
AGAGGGGTCGAACCCCTTCTCATTTGTTTGAACTTCAACAATCCAACTTTATAAATCTTTGAAACGATAAGAGTATATATGAATTGCAATATAAATTATATGAACTGAAAAGTCGGATTAGATATATGAAAACATGCTCGTGCTCAAGAGGAATTAACGTTCTAACCGTAACCGCTAAACTTCTCCTTAATTATTTCTCTCAAAGTCGCCAAATCGAACCTCTTTAAATCCGCAAGCTATCGTAAAATGATAACCAAAATTTAGTAGACGGACTATGAAACATTACCTAAGTCACTAACGAGGTAATTTACTCAAAACCCAATTTACTAGTTCATATAACCTCAAATTATTACCAAAGTAAAACCCAAATAATTAATATAATAAAAATCTAAATAGATTAATGTCAAAATCCTCATATAATACAAAACTAATTAAATTGAATATACTCTTCCCCAAAAATCATGGTCAGCCGAGCCATGAGCTAAAAGCAATGCACGGCTGATCCTCAACGATACTACCCGAATGCCACATGAATGCCAATACCCAAAAATAAATAGTCACTAGTTTCATCTATTCGCACATACAGTACAACAACAAACAGCCCCTCGATACAACCCACCTTCACACCCCTGTACAAGCCTTCGCACATCCACTCTCGCATAACCATACACGCACGTCAACGGCTAACAATCAGCTACTCAAAACAGAGGACACCCAAACCCTCGTAAAAATTAGCACAAACCTAAAACCCAACTCAAATCATTCATAAAAACAACCTATAATCTTCTAATAATCATACTAATCAATAGTATGAAAGTTAAAACAAGTATAATCATACTAATCAAGCTTAAAACGATCACACAATCAAAATCGACATCGGTACAACTTGAACAATAGGAGAAGAAATTCATACCGTTATGTAGAGGAGAAAGAGGGGGATTCAGTGGTATAATTTTTGTCTAAAACGGAGCTGAATACCAAGAGATATAAGCAATTGAAATTGAAGTTCATGTAGAGAGTAAATGGCGAGAAGTTGGACGACGAAGATGATGATGAATTTGGTTTTGGCGGTGGAAATGAGATATATAAGGTAAGTTACTTAATTATGAAGTAAGGGGTAAAATCGTAACTTCCCATTAAGATATTTAGTTTATAAATTGAATTCTTTTATTAATTTATTTTGTTTTATTGAAAAACAATTATATTTTCTTTTAAAATTCCAAAATTGATTAAAATAACTCCCAAAAATAAACCTAAATGTCCTAAATGTAATATAATTCGTAACACCCGATTTAAATAAGTTTCCCAAAATTACGGGGTGTTACAGACTTCCCCCCTTAAAACAAGGCTTCGTCCCCGAAGCCCAAACTCATCTTCCAAAAGCAAACTTCAGATGTCTCTTCCTCAACCACAATTTCCTGAACATATCTCCATATCTCCTATCTACTCCTCTGCTATAAACGATTCACCTCCAAAAGAGGTATCTAATCTCAAAATATATCTCACCGAGCTTGAGCAAGTTTCCAAAATAACAAATGCAAATAAGTATATAAAATTCTATACATATGTTTGAATATGTATATACAATATACAATTATGAGTATAGCCACATAACTAACAGAATTGCACGGGGCAAGAGATCAAATAAGTCGCACAAGCACTAAAATTCAATCGAATTAAACAACAATTCATATAAAATAAACACATTAATCATATAAATTGAGTAGAAAGAAGAAACGCGCGAAATTCTCCTCCCCCTCAAAAGAAAGGTTCGTCCTCGAACCAAAAATACCGTATTCAAACATGTCAGAGGCAATTGACTTCCCTCAAGTCTAGTACAGTTACCGGGGTTTTCTCATAATCCGAAGTTTTCCAATATGATATGTAATCGAGAAATAAGTAAAGCATAGCAATTTAACCCGCTAATGAGACCGTGTGAGGAGAAAGAGGGGGATTCAGTGGTATAATTTTTGTCTAAAACGGAGCTGAATACCAAGAGATATAAGCAATTGAAATTGAAGTTCATGTAGAGAGTAAATGGCGAGAAGTTGGACGACGAAGATGATGATGAATTTGGTTTTGGCGGTGGAAATGAGATATATAAGGTAAGTTACTTAATTATGAAGTAAGGGGTAAAATCGTAACTTCCCATTAAGATATTTAGTTTATAAATTGAATTCTTTTATTAATTTATTTTGTTTTATTGAAAAACAATTATATTTTCTTTTAAAATTCCAAAATTGATTAAAATAACTCCCAAAAATAAACCTAAATGTCCTAAATGTAATATAATTCGTAACACCCGATTTAAATAAGTTTCCCAAAATTACGGGGTGTTACTGTATGTGAGTTTACTTCCCTATTAAATACGATTGTCATGAAGCCTCTTGAACGTGCCACAAACGATTAAAATAAACCTTCTCAGTGGTATAGCAAAGTGAGAGATATTGTAAGGGCTGCCTTTTATACATAGAAAAAGGAGATCAATGGTTGTAACATATAACCTCTGATTAATGAAGGTTTAATACAAAAACGGTCAATCTACCTTGAAGATATAAGGTTTTGCAATGTTACTTTTAATGGTGGGATTAAAGGATATAAATAAATGTGTTAACATTATTGTAGAGCATTTAAAGACAACATTGGAATGTGAAGGGTGATAGAAACATGGAGTTATGTAGCATTTCGTTTGCGATAAAGAGGCGACACATAGGAAATGAGGTGGCTTTTTTTTTTCACACATCATTACAAATGCCCTAATATCGTGCCACATCATCTAGTGATGTTAGCCTATTAAAGTAGATATATAGATTTGCTTTCCGTCCAATTCCGCCCGTTTTGGAAGGAAAAGGAAATGACAGTTTAATGAATGATCATTTTCTTCCATTTCCTTTCTCTTCCTTTCACTTCCAATGTATCTTTGTAAACCAAACGTTGGAAAGTTGTAAAATCAGTTTCATTTCCTTTCCTTTCCGTCCATTTTCTCTCTACCAAACATGCTGTAAGAGTCAACATATATGAATCATCAAAATACCGAGGGGCGGAACATTTCTTGGGTAGATAGACACAGCTCCATTAAAATACCTCCACATGGAGCATCTGATGGAATCTTGGCATGATCTACATGTTGCTGGATTTGTATTGAAAGCATGGTTCTAACGCCTCCAATCACGTCCTAATCAGATATTGTATGTGAGAGTTGTGTGTGTTTGAAGTTGACACACGAAAATGAGAGAGGTAAAAGAGTGAGGGCGAATGATTATGAAAGGGAAGAAAGGGTTTTCTTTATTTTACATAAATGGGTTTGTGGGTAGACTCGGATTTGGGCTTAGCTAGTTGGGTGAGATGAGTGATCCACAAACCCGATCCAAATCCGAATGACTAATGAATCCTGTTGTGTAATTTTATAATTAGAATCCCCATAATAATTCAATCGAATTCCAATAGAACCTCGATATAATCCTCAATGACATGACAAACGTAACACCCTTAATTATTTAAATTCCCAAAAATACGGGGAGTTACAGTTACTTTAAACCAAAAAAATTGGTGCATATTTTATTCTACATTGCTATCTACCAACCCCACTTGAATTTAAAGCAAATATGTCTTTAATTTTTTTTCCAGAAGTAGCTTCCAACGTGTCAACTCAAAACTGCATCAAAAAAAAAAAAAAAAAACTTTCGTTGGGTCAACGGGACCATATCAGAATAATTAATATTGGAAGATTATCGTAAGGGAAAAAAACTAGAGGGCCTTGTTATAGAGTGCCCATCGGCGGCACTTTATAAAAATAATTAAATGCAACACTTTTCATTAAAAAAATTAATGTTCACTCTTTATCCCCCTAACAACAAAAACTACTTTCATCATCCCGTTTAAGACGCTTACAACTACGCACTATTCCCTTCAAACAACAATAATGCCGTGAAATTCCATGCAACCACTTTTTCGGTGGTTTCGCCACCGAATTCTGTAGACACCCTAAAAAACAACTACTAAACCCTTTATGGATGTAACTAAAAATGCGGATATCAATTTAGGGTTGCTGAAATAGGGTTGGCTTTCCCAGGGCCGCTACCGGAAAAGCTAACCCTCATTTCTTTTCCGGTGAGCGAGTTTTTTAATTGAACAAAAGTTACTATTAAAAAGTGGCATTAATTTTATATGGAAAGTGGAAAAAATTAGTGCCATTTATTGTGATTTTTTTAAAAGCTGTAATAGTAATTACTCTTGAGAGTGCCCATGTTAAAATTAGCCAAAATTCAAAGTATTCTTTGTACTATTAATAGTACATGGAAATGAGGTTAGGAAACAGATCACATGACTTATTATTCTGGTCTACTCTTAAGGGAATGCATCATGATATTAATTTGTTACTTCCTGATAATTACTAGGCTAAATCATTCAATAACCAACTATATATAAAATAGAAACCCATTGTTTTTGTCGTCTGTACAAAAAAAAATCATACACAATAGAAGTAGCTAGCTAGTAATAAAAATGACGAGTCCCAAACAAGTTTTCCTATGTTTTCTACTTGTCACTCTGTTTTTGGCACCAGGTATGTCCCTAGTAAACCAATTCGGCAATTCAATAATTTGTTCTTATTGATTGTGAAAACCCTGAAAGGATGCTTTAAATATAATTGTTGTATTCAAATAGGCTTCGTCAAATTTATTGTTATGATCTTATATAATCAATCCTACATTGGCCTATAAAAATTGTAAATTTTACCAATACAGCGTGAAATAGATCGAGATTCGAACTTAAGATTTATCGTGCTTGTAATATTTGTCATGTCCAGGAATGCCTTCAATCGAAGGGCTTGGACCGTCGCCATTTGAATGCCGGGGGCAATGCACAACTGGCGTAGCCTGCAGTACGCTATGCCACACCAAAGGTTTTGCCAAAGGTGGTGTTTGTGTAGGTTTTGGCACTGCACCAAAAAGTTGCTGCTGTACAAAGTGATGATTATAAATTTAAGTTTTCTAGGCTGATTAATGAGCAAAATGGTGGAAAGGGTTGAATGGTTAATTTTCAGAAAATGGAAGACACAGCCGGACACATCTATCTTAAATTCTAGAGGTTAAGATATGTTTATAAACTATGCATGTGTCTATTTCTACGCTAAATGAATATTCACTAAATTCAGTTTATCTAAAATTTATTTCTGTTAATGAAGTACTCTGCAGAGTACAAAGAGTTTTTTCCGTTTCGTTTTGTCGATATGAGTACGTAGCCGCATGTGCGGAGTAATTTTAAAACTAAACAAAAAATCTGCTTACACATCAACGTCTTCACGTCCTTTATCGAAATGAGGCGATTTGTGTGACCCGACACAAAAAAGATACACGACATAAATAACGATATTTTATCGGGCCTATACTCTTACTACCCGATTTGGGTATCTATCAGGGTATGGTTTGAGCAAAATGGTTCAAAGGGAGCATATATTACATGCATGAGGTTAATTAAAGGAAACAGAAACCAAATAGATCCTGGAAAAAGTAAGTTCCAGACACCAATAATTGATGAGAGTTTTCATGGCATAGTTTGTTAGTGACGAAAACCCCATTGAATTTCTTCATTTTTACAGGTTAAATTGCGAAATATATGTAATTACAAACTTTAATTTAAGTTTCTCAAAACACAATAGCCCAAACGGCCGAGGTAGTGGCTATCATGACTGCTTTTTTTTTTTTTTTGTAATGTTTGGTTCTTTATTCATCCACTATGGGGAAAATAACATTTGTGTACATAATTAAAAAGTCATACACAATAATTCTTCCCATCAGCTAAATTTGTAATTTGCACACGTTAGAAAAATCTTTTCACGAATGATATTTAGAAGAAAAAAAATAATTAAAGCGGTTGTCTGTACTCAAGTAAATGGCATTCAACGCGTTCAGCTTTCTCTTATGACAACAATTATTTCAGTCCACCGTAGCAAGTAGCAACTCGAAGTTTGTCCTTGTGTTGTTAATTATCCCCTTCAATTCTTGGCACGCCTGTACCACATCACCCCTTTAGTTCAACCCTAAGAAAAAAAAGAGTACTCCGATCTCGGACCTTTTTTCCTTTTGGTATTACATAATTATACTCCTTTCATTCCATTAACACATTTTACGAAAGAAAGGACAAAATGTCACGAAACTATCACATAATATGATGGACTAAAGGTCGAAACATTTTACCATGTGTATATTCAAACCGTTAGATCGGTCAAAGTTTGTCATCGGTTTTTCAGATAACTAGACAGTGAACACAAGTTTATTCAATCGAACGATTATCAACATGAACCAGCTGATAATAAAAAATCGATTTGGTGTATGCTCGTATATAACAAAAATACTCCAGTACTAATAAGTTATTACTCCGTAGTTGTTTGTTTAACAAAAACTTATTACAAAGTCAAAAATCTAAATTGTTCCATAAGTTTCTTACACTAGTGGCGCAAATACCAGGTCTTGAAACAAAGATGATCATTCAAAATGTACTACACTTATTTAGAATTAAAATTCTGAATGAATATGGTCATCAATGAGACAGCTTCTCCTGCATGCTCTTGCTAGCTAATTTCAAAGCTCAACATTAAATTCTCTCAACTATCCACCACCATCATCCATCAGTAATTAATTCCCTCTACATTTCTCTTCCCCCTTATATAAAGTCACATCATCACTCTTCCCAGACACTCACTGCAAAACACTTCAGAAAAACACAGATAAAAAAAAAGAGAGTGTACTGTGAGTGTGAGAGGTGAGAGAAAAATGTCTAAGTCTTACACTATTTCTGTTTTTGTAGTACTGCTTCTGGTGCAGTCTGCCTTTGCTTCCAGAAAAATCCTGGAAAATAACAGTAATGTGGTGGACACCACTAAGAAAGCTGGTGAAAATTCAAACACTGTGAAAGATGGCAAGAATTTTGTTGGGTTTGCTGGGCTTGGTGGCGCCGGCGGTGTCGGTGGTGTTGCTGGGGTGGTTCCGGTGGGTGGTCTTGGTGGAGGAAGTGGGTTGGGTGGTCTTGACCCACTTGGTGGAGCTGGTGGTCTTGGAGGACTTGGTGGTCTAGGTGGTGGAGCTGGTGGCCTTGGTGGTCTAGGTGGTGGTGCTGGTGGTTTGGGTGGTCTTGGTGGTGGAACTGGTGGTTTGGGTGGACTTGGCGGTGGAGCTGGTGGTTTGGGTGGTCTTGGCGGTGGTGCCGGGGGAGGTGCTGGTGGAGCTGGCTGCACTCCTTCACTTCCTCTTCCTTGAATTATCATACACTAGTGGTTTATCATAAGATTATTATTAGTACGTACTTATATCAGGATATTTGTGGTTTGTAATCATGCATGCATGCATGCATGCACGATGTTGTTTCGATTATTTACGTTGTTATTAGGGTTTGAGGGTCTTTAATTTCTGTCTTAAGGAACATTATTAGCTTAATTATCATCAGCAGTTTGTAAGTTTAATGTCCTTGTATGGTGTTGTTTTTAATCAAAGATTATGATGAGAATTATTGGTTTTGTTCGATCTGTTTATCCGATCTATAATTTCAAGTTACGTTAGTTCAAATTATGATTTCCTATGGTTTTGTGACCGACTTGCCTTCAATAAGAAGACTTTTGTTTTTAATTTACATGTACTACCAACATTTTTTTTCATGCATTTAATTAACATGGTTATGCACTTATGCTAGTTCCATTATCAGAATGTCTCTAAAAAGACTAAAACAATGAACATAATTCTTTTTGGACTGTAATTATTATCATGCTTGTTTGAGTTTTGGAAAAAACTGAGAACAAAAAATATATATTAATCATACCAAAAATTAGATAAGTGGAATTAATGTTCTTTTTCTTTTGAGGTAGAAATTCTGTTCAAAAAAATGTGTGTTGGTGTCTTGGTGAGGTTTATTAAGTTGCCAATTCAATATCCCTCTTCTGATCTGAGTTCTGACACATGGTAAGGTGGCTTGAGCATAACCATACTTTTCTTAGCTTGTTGAAATTTATTGCATTTTCTTCTCGCTAGTTTGTGAAACCTATTTTGCCGTGGGTTCTCAATCTACTTACTTTTTTCGGGCGTTCTATCAAATTGTACCAACAATGTGTCGTATTTCGCTAATCATCAGTAGATCGAGGTGAGATATATATATACATTACTGTTGATAAATCGTATTACTCCATCCTCATCGCTCTCTCGATAAAATTCCAACGATAGATATAATGTACACATACATACGAACAATACTCCAGTCGTTGCCAGTTGACTCTTAGTAGAACGACCAAAACTAATACGGACACAATGTCAGGCATCAAAAATACAATATGTTCTATCATCCCCTGGCCTAATCAAAACATAGCTATGCACTGTAAACCTATCATTCTATCAAATGTTGGTTTTAATTTCCTGGTTTTCGTAATCTACATAACGGTTCGACCGGATACTCGAAAAAACAATATTTTCAATACTCTTTCTCCATCAAAAATACTGAAGACGATCGAGTCGATCGTCCACCCAAAACCCTAGCTTATCCCATTATCCCTACATAATAATCCTGGGCACTGTAGAGGTCATTATTGGGGTCGATCCTACCATTAAATGTTGACATTATCTGATCTGACTAACGCTACTGTACGTAGTGGCAAGCAAGGTAAGCTGGCCTCCTTTTTCATCAGTAACATAAATTCTTCTGATTATTTATCACAAATGCTCAATATCAACCTATCTGTACTACATTTAATTACCATTAAATTAGTTACCTCCCAACTAATTACTATCTACCACCCAGTCTCCCCAATCGCTCCTTTAAAAAGCACTTGAATTCCTCCACAAGCTCTCTGCACCAACCAACGAGAGAGAGAGAAAGAGATAAAAAGTGAGAGTAAAAAATATAAGTCCAAGGGAAAAAAAATATGGGAAAGTGCTGTAATGTTATGGGATTGGCCTTGTTAGTGGTCATCATTTTCAGCCACTCCACATTTGCTGCTAGAAACATGCAAATGAGCAGGAGTTCCAACGAAAATAATAATGTTGTTAATGAGAATGAGAATGTGGTTTATTCCACTAGGAAGGCGCCAAGTGGCGGCAATGCTAAGGGTCTTGATGACAAGAAGACCTATGTCTATGGTGGTATTGGTAGTCTTGGTGGGATTGGGGGTGGAGGTCCTTTCGGTGGAGTCGGTTTTGGTTCGGGTATCGGTGGCGGACCTGGCGGTTCAGGATCAGGAATATTTGGTGGAACTGGATTCTTTCCTAGTGGGGAAGTTGGTGGTCTCGGTGGTCTTGGCGGAGTTGGCGGTGTTGGTGGTAACGGTGGTGATGGTGGTGGTGGTATTCTTCCTTAAGGGAGGCAATGCATGTACGTGACGATCGTGAGGATACTATCGTCATGCATGTAACGTACGTACTAGCTTAGTGTATGTGTGCTTGTGTCTAGGCTCTAGCTAGCTAGTTAGCAAATGTAAGGTTCAATTTTTCTGTGTGCTTCTTATTATTATTGCTGTAAACTTGTAGTGTGTCATGCAAGTTAATTATTAGTTTCTCATGTTGTTTGGGATATCATATGTGTATCAGTGTATGAGCGAGCGAGTAACATTTTGTTTTATGGTGTGAGCATTTCCTCTTTTTTATTTTCGTCATGGCATTTCCTCTTTTTATTTTCGTCATGGCGTTGAAGTTCTCTCTTCATTATAGACACATGCATGCGTAGTAACAACTAACACGGTACGTAGGTACTGGCTTAATATATATACGAACAATTGCCTTAAATTTGTGAAAGAAATATAGTTTAATTGATTGTATTTAAATATGAAAAGAAACGATCTTACTAATTAATACCAAAATGATCTCTATTCTTTCACAAATCGATCATTTTGACTAAACTATTTACCAAAATGAACATGACCTAATACTATTTTCCAGACTAACCATTTTTTGGCTAATACTCCCTCCGTCCCAGCTCAAACGCCCCAAGGCGTTTTTTTAGTGGAATAAGAAAAATTGATATAATAAGTGGAGTGAGGTAATATTAGGAAAAAGGAGGAGAGAGAATGTGGGGTTTAATAAAAGTGGGAGAGATAATGTGAGAGAGGATGTAATAATTTAATAAAAGTAGGAGAGAGAAATATGTCCCAAAATAAATGGGGTGTTTGAGATGGGACGTCCCGAAATGAAATATGGGGCGTTTGAGCTGGGACAGAGGGAGTACTATTTATCAAGTTGTAAATAACCAAAATGGTAACATTTAAAAGCTTAAACAAATGTACAATAGTTATTTGTGGCAAAGTTCGGTAAAGTTCGAGACTACGGCCTTGTTTGATAGGAGTTAATAAAAGATATATTTAGTTGATCAGAGTCATTCAAATCAAATCAGATCATATCAAAAAGTTCCAAATAACGATCAAGGAATCTAGTCTATATTTTGGTATAATTTGTCAAGTACAGTTAAATTTCAATAGATTCAGATCAGATAATTTCATATTTACTGAAATCAGATTAAATTAGGAGAATTCAAATCAGATAAGAACGATGAATTCCTATCAAATGAGGCCTAATTGGTCGAAAAAGGCAGTAGAAGCCAGAAAGCTGAAAATAAAGTTCAACTCAATTGGAAATAAAAGGCCAGCCCAAGGGCTAATCTTTCTACGGCCCAGTAAATGGCAAGGAAAGAAAGGAAACAAGGTGTAAAATCAATAGTAGTTCACCTCTGCTACTTCTTTCCTTCATTAGTTTTCTTATGGCCAAATGACCATATTGGTATAAAAAGAAATACATCTATTTAACTTATTGGTATAATAAAAAAATTCAAGAGGACAAATTGGTATAAAAAATGCAACAAGAGTTAAATAGGCCTAATTTTTCACCGAGTTGGAAAATGGACGAAAATATTTATTTGCTTTATTTAAAAACTTGCAAAATAGTGATTTCCTATATTTTTGAAAATATTTATACTCTCAAAACTTATTTTCAAAAATTAGTAAAAGAACTATTTTAAATATTTTTGAAAATAATAAATACATTTTTCTGTAGATGTTGGAGTGCCCATTTACACTCGACATGTGAGTGTCCTACATTGGAAATGAGGAGATAAATTCTCTCCATTATAAATCAAGGAATTACTCCACCTATTGTCAATTACCAATTGGTTTTACGATGCAATCTTCTTGGGTTATAAAGCGAACTTTCTTTCTCCTCCTTTGGGTGTGGCCAGACCCATTTGCGTTTTCATAGTAGGTTTTTTCCAACTCTGGCATAAAATTAAGCTTATTTGACTCTCGTTCTACTTTTTTATACCAATGTGGTAAATGACTTTGTTTTATACCAATTTGGCTATTTCTTTCTCGGTTTTTCTGGTAATGGAAATGTGAGCTCTTTCCAAATCGTGGGACAACATATTTATGGGCCGTAAAAATCTCTTCACCAAAATTCAGATTCACATCCCCAAAATTCCTAGTTGAGAGGCACGCTCGTAAGATTGCGTATAAAACCCAAGTTCTTCCTTTGAATTATCACACATACACCGATACACACATAGGTTCACTATCCACCCACACTCTAGTAGTCTCTCCGGTAAAGTTGAGCGGCAATATGTGCATGTTTATTCCTCATCCTACGAACATGATTAAAGGAACAAGAATGAAAATTCCCTAGACAACCTAAACACATTCGGAAACAATTAACCAAGATAACTAGAAACAAAAGACTAAAGAATGTAAAGCGAAAATAAGATGAAGCGAATTAGACTTTTAAATTATAATCAATACAAATTAAAGAAACTCTTCCACGAGTGTTAACAGGTCAAGTCCATCGTGAGCAGGTTCATACTCGACTCGAACTCGTAAAAGGGGTAGTACTCGATTTAACTCGTAAATTCATGCGCCTAAATTTTTCCGGCTTGACTTGAGCTCTATAACTCAACTCGTTGCTCAAATTCGAGCTTGCGAGTTTTGCGAGCTATGCAGATATGGACAAGGCCTAATGGACACGCTAATACGCTGTGATGGTAAACTAAGCCAAAAAAATGCAAAGGCTATAGAGTGTAGACTATCCACGATCTGTTGATTACTATACGCTATGAACTTAAATTATAAAAAATTGATAGATTACTATGATATATTAGTGATCTTTCGTCATATAAGTATTTAGTAAAAGTATCAACAAAAATAACAATTATCAGTAATTCTACGGTGAGACCGTCTCATCGTATGAGACCAGTTAATGAGTAAATTTTCATAAATTAACATGTTACTTTTGAAATAAGTTGATTTTGAAAAGTAATAGTTATTTTTGGAAGGGATGAGATGTCTCATCGTATGAGACCGTCTCACAGTAGAATTTGTGAACAATTAGTGTGCTTGATCTTATCCATAAATTAGTGATCCTTTTTTTTTTTTTTTAGAAATTCGGCGCTAGCATAGAAATTAAGATAAAGTGTAACGAGTACAACTCCCAAAGCAGAGAAAGAACAAGTCCAACGAAAAATACAACTAAAACAACAAAGTGCAAATTACAATCTCCATTAGTGATCATTTACATCTCAACTCGTTAAGCTCTTAAACACGAGTTGTCAAGCCTAGCTTTGACCGAATCGAGCACGAGTTGCTTGCGAGTTTTTAAAACCCGTACTTTCTTGCAAAAAAGAAAAAAAAAAAAAAAAAAGTCAGTCACAGAGCCAGAGCTCTCTAAAACCTTTTGTACTCTTCCTCACCAAACTCTATCGTCACAATTCCTTAACACAATGGGTCAGAACGCCAGCGGACTGAACCGACAAGGCGGTTTACGAGGCGACCGCAAACCCGATGAGAAAAAAGAAAAGAAATTCGAACCGGCGGCGCCACCAGCTCGCGTCGGCCGCAAACAACGCCGCCAAAAGGGGTCCGAGGTCGCCGCCCGTCTCCCCACCGTCACGCCGCTCACAAAATGCAAGCTCCGGCTACTCAAACTCGAGCGAATCAAAGATTACCTTCTCATGGAGCAGGAGTTCGTGGCGAACCAAGAGCAGCTCAAGCCGCAAGAGGAGAAAACCGAGGAAGACCGGTCTAAAGTCGACGACTTGCGCGGTTCGCCGATGAGTGTCGGGAATTTGGAAGAGCTGATTGATGAGAATCATGCGATTGTTTCGTCTTCGGTGGGGCCCGAGTATTATGTTAGTATACTGTCGTTTGTGGATAAGGATCAGTTGGAGCCTGGTTGCTCTATTCTCATGCATAACAAGGTAATTTTGGGGATAATTTTTTATTAGGGTTAGGGTTTTGTGATTTTTAATTGTGCTGATTGTTGGGTTTAATTGAGTTGGGATTGATAATTAGGGTTTCTGTTTCTTGATTTTGCGCTGAATTTTGTGGATTGATTGTTGTTTAGTGGATAATTACGTATGCGGTTCGATATTTTACTCACTAGCTAAATTATGCATTGTGGGCACTGCTGAAGTTTGAGTTAAATTGAAGTACAAGGTTACGAGTTCTGCGATATCTTTCACATATTCAGGTCCAAAGTTTCATTCTTTATGCGATAAGGTTTTGCGGGGTTAAATTGAAGTACAAGGTTACGAGTTCTGCGATATCTTTCACCAATTAACTGATTTTTAGGTCCAAAATTTCATTCTTTGTGTCCTGTGGTTTTGTGGGATAGACTGATAGGGTTTCCATTGACAACTATTATTAGTTTTTGAACTTACATAGATGTTTGAAGTTGAGGGGAGTGGTTGTTAAGATATCGGGGTGTAGAGTTTGATTTTTATGTCAATCATAGGTTGAATGTTTTGGGGTTTAGAGTTCTTGGGGTTAAAGAATGTGGCTTGTGGTTCTTTGATATAATTATGGTTTAGTGGATTATTAGGTGTATGAGCCGATTCTTTATGTGAATTGTTTTGCAGGAGTATGGATTTAGGTCGAATTCGAATTTAGGATTGGGTTTTGTGAAAATGTGTTCTGGATTGGATAATAGGGGTGAAGTTTGTTTCTTTATGATGAATTGTTCTTTTTTCTGGTAGACAATTAATATAAGAGCTTGATTCCTTTATGTTCAGCTGTTTTGCCGGTTTAGATTAGGAGTTAGGGATTTGAGTCTGTGTGCAATCGCAGCTCATGTTTTGTGATCAAGTTGCCTTACTTAGTTGTAAAATGTTAGGTTTTTGTGGGAATTGTGTTTACTGTTTAGGAGTGTTTGGAAAATACTACTAAAAGTTCTGGGATGCATTGTGTTCTAAAAGCTAGTGATTGGGAGCTAAGTTGTTTTTGGGTGGGGGGGGGGGGGGTGAAGGAAGAAAACTAGAGGTGATGGGTTAATGCTTACAAATGCTTTTGTATCTCTGGCTGTTGGTCAATATCTAAAGGTTGAGATAAATGGTGCAAGTTGGAAGTGTATATATTGATGTGGATTGCTTATTGTTAGAGTATTTGAATTTTGACGTCCTCGGCCACTCAGTTGACTAAGATAGTAAGGTTCACTCTTGATGCATCATTTGCTGGCTATTATAATGCTTTAGAACTTAAAACTTATTTTGCGAAATTTACAATTGTGGCCCTGCTGCATATATCTGTTCCAAGAGTATGTTTGAATCGTGTATGCTACATTTCGACTGAGTGGCCCTACTGTGTATCTATCCTGTTTTTTTTATACCTTTTGTAGTCATTATCGGCCCCTTGATGTATGGAAAAAATCATGCTGTTCTGGTATCATAGTGTCCTATGCTGCAAATGCATGGTTTTATGAAATATAGTGGCTTGTGAGCTTAAGCTACTGAGCACTTGAACATTGAGGATGAGAGAGTCTAGAGTTTCATTCTTTAGTGAATTTTGCTGAGGGGTTACATCAGCTGGGCTGGATCAGGAATTAGGGTTGGAGTAGAGGGTTTGTTGAAATTGAATCTGGTTGTGGTTAAGTTGCTAGATAATATGAACAACAGAAGAAGTTTTATCCCTTTGGTGAAATAGTGTTGAGGTGTTGTTGGATTGGGCATGGAATAACAACCAGAGATAAGTTACTTATTGTGCTTTAACTTGAAAGGGGCTATGATCTGGGGCAAAGTAGGTTTCTGATTTCGGCAAAAATTCCCGTCGATTCATTCAGGAAATCGTAGGTGGGTGAATTGTGGGGTATTATATGTGATCAATCAACTAGTGGATTTTGGGTAAATGTAATTGTTTTATGTTCATTGGATTTATGTGAGACAGTGAGAGACTAGTAGATTGTGAGTTGCATTTAGGTTGTTTTCGACTTTTTGTTGTAATTGGAGAACGATAGATTGTTTTTTGTGTGAGGAAGAGTTAGAAATAATTCTTGGGATGCTTATCATTATATGAAAAGGTATAATGTGATCCTACCTTGTCTATGAAGGCTTTACAGATTGCCATTCAAAAACAAAAGTCTCAATAATGTGAGATTTAGATTTGCGCATTGATTGTAGCCATCACCCCCCCCCCCCAAGAAAAAATAAACCCCCAAAACCCCGTGTTCGACATTATAGATAGGAGCCTCGTGTCCTTTTGGGTGTTTTGGGGGTGTGGGATTGGAGGGTACCTGGGGAGTCAGCCTTGCGTTACTTTTGTTGCTCCGAAAAGTTGAGATTTGTTATTATCTAAAGGTCAAAACTCTGTGTAAGTTGGAAATTTATGTACTTTTTGTTCTTGAAACATCGTTTTCTGTTCATCCTACTCCGTACTACCTTTTTTTTTGTTTTGTTTTTTCTCTTGAAGGTCTTCATCCTGCTACTTTAGTAGTTTAGTATCGATAAAATACTTTACTCATCTGATTACTACTATGTTTTGTTGTCTTGTCCCTTATAGAGCTCTGGACAACTGACAGCACCTCGCTACTTGTTCTTCATCCTTTGCTGATGATGTCACATGTTATGCTACTAAGACTAATTTAGATCTGAAACCTAGTGCCTGTTTGGTGTTCATAGGAAGTTACAATTCTCGGCTAAACCATTTCCTTTATTATAGTTTTAGGAAGTTGTAGAAAGTGTTTGGTTCCCCAATAGTAGGTTGCCACCCTGTAGGCTAGGTAAGCAACATCCCCCATTTTGTTGGAACTTTGGAAGTAGAAGCTCCGAGCATATATCCTATTTTAGCAACCAAAGAACTTTTTCATTTTGCACTTCCTAAGAAATAGAAGCTCCTATTAGATGATATAGCTTTGGCGCTCCAACAGTTAAAGTTTCACTTTTGAGGTTGTTGTACAGTCGGAGTCATGTGTTACACTCCTACCAACTCTTGACATTCATTTTCGTGGATGAATTCTCTTACGATAGTTTAAGAGCTTAGTTAGCTCTCTTTTGTATATTGGTGTCACCTCCAAGGTGTCTTTTTGTAATTTGGCGTCACCGACTCACTACCTTGGTGGTCTTCGTGACTATTAATATCCTCATTTACTTATCACAAAAAAAAAAAAGAAAAAAATAGACATTCCTAGGAATCCTCGTGTTATCCAAACAAGCTCCTAATGATCTGCTTTAGCATTTGAACTTCTTAGTTACCTTATGTATGTAATGTTTGCTAACAGGTTACTTTTTAAAAACAAATGGCTATCCTTTTCAGGTTCTTTCTGTTGTTGGTATTCTTCAAGATGAAGTTGATCCTATGGTGTCCGTTATGAAAGTTGAGAAAGCTCCTCTGGAATCATATGCTGACATTGGGGGTTTAGATGCTCAAATACAAGAAATCAAGGAAGCAGTTGAGCTTCCATTGACTCATCCTGAACTATATGAAGATATTGGTATTAAACCTCCCAAAGGAGTTATACTATATGGTGAGCCAGGAACTGGAAAAACTTTACTCGCAAAGGTATTCATAGCATAGCTTTATTTTTTTCCTTGTCTCTGGTAATCTGATATGTAGCATTGTCTTACATCTGTATCCGGAACTTCTACTGGCTTAGGAGTTATCATAAATGTAGCGTAAATGTAAGGTGTTCAATTTTCCTATCAAGCATCTGTGTATCCAATTTTCTTTTGGTGTTGATTATATGCTTGGATGATTTTGTTTAATTGCTATTTTGCGTCTCCAGATTTTACCAGTCTGTTTGCATCTCTGCAATTAGCATTGTGATCATTGACTTATGGAGCTGTCGTGTTAAATCAACTTTAGCTGGCCTTTATGTAGATAGGTTCTTAACTCTGATACTAGTACTAGATGAACTTCCACCTGCAGTGTTGTAAATTTGATGATCAGCCTAGGTCTTATTGTTATCATTTATTTGCTAAAACCAATAATGTTTTTCCCTATGTTATTTCGCTCACTATTTCTGTGTTAATTATAACACCCCCACCCCCTTTTGTTTTGATGTTCGAGATTACTGCGATTGCTAATGGTTAAATGACTCTAGGTCTGTGTGTTGGCATTGCTGTATATTGGATTTTTTAAATTCCGGTTTTGAATTTGATATGAGTTATGTACTAAACATGCTGTCTTAAGGTGTAAGTTGGTATTTAACTAAGAAACCCCGCTTTACCTGTGATATTAACTTCCAAATCCAATGAAGTAAATAAAGCTGTATATCTCAGGAGTCTGGACGTCATGCGAAAGTGAACTCATTGTGTTTTATCTTCTTCTCCTCCTTGCAGGCTGTTGCAAACTCAACATCTGCTACTTTTCTGCGTGTTGTTGGAAGTGAATTGATCCAGAAGTATCTTGGTGATGGACCAAAATTAGTCAGAGAACTCTTCAGGGTGGCTGATGATCTTTCACCATCCATTGTTTTCATTGATGAAATCGATGCTGTTGGAACTAAAAGGTAAGCCTTTGCATTTGCAAAAATTTGGCAGTGGTAATGTGTAAATCAATACTAATTTGGGATACATATCAAGGTATGATGCTCACTCTGGTGGCGAACGTGAAATTCAGCGAACTATGTTAGAACTTCTTAACCAATTGGATGGTTTTGATTCGAGAGGTGACGTCAAAGTCATCCTAGCAACAAATAAGATTGAGAGCCTTGACCCAGCTCTTCTTCGTCCTGGACGAATTGATAGAAAAATTGAATTCCCTCTTCCTGATATCAAAACAAGGAGACGGATTTTCACGGTAATTTTATTGCTTTTGATGTATTAAAAACTTTCTCTGTTTATATCCATACCTCCGTCTACTAGGCGTGAGCTTCGGCTTAAAGGCGGTAGATAGCCTGTTTCAATGTTGGTGTATCTGAGTGAATAGTGAATAGTGAATAGTGAATAGTGTTGTACAGATCCACACTTCGAAAATGACATTGTCTGATGATGTCAATCTGGAAGAATTTGTTATGACAAAGGATGAGTTCTCTGGTGCTGATATAAAGGCCATCTGCACTGAAGCTGGTTTGCTTGCCTTGAGAGAACGGCGTATGAAGGTCAGATTTGTTCTCTGCTTATAGACCTGCACAGCTTGTTATAATTTGCACTTTCTGTCAATTTGTCTAGTCTTTGAGCCTCTGTTATATTGGCTGCTGTATAATTTGTGGAAGATTGTGTTGCACTCTCTTCTCAATTTTACTTGAAGCGTAGACTGATCTTGCCCCCGTGATGGATTTCAGGTCACGCATGGCGACTTTAAGAAGGCAAAAGATAAGGTCATGTTTAAGAAGAAAGAGGGTGTGCCAGAAGGACTTTATATGTAGTATCTCCTCTTCTCATACCGACTAGACTAGCTTTCGAGCCGTTCTGTGCACCAATGTTAGGCCTGTATGCAAAGATAACACTCTTGAGAGTGTTACTGCCGTGGTATGCTCATGTATTATAGTCTGTACTTGAGAGCATATGCGGCCTCGTTTTCCTTGTTACAATTCCTTTTTGCTCAACAAAATTTGTTGATCTTGGTGTGAAAATCGAAGGTCATACCATATGTATATGCATGTTCTTTTGGAAATCTGTTACGTGATCTTCTTACATAAGCCAGTAATTCTAGTTGCAACTGGTGGATCGTTACTCACTAATTCACCATCAACGGGCATCCGGAGGATAAGTCTCTAAATCAAACAGAATGTACATCACCCCTCCGATAATCGATTCAGTTTATTCCATGTTTCGAAAGCTTGACAAATTGACAAGGTCCAGTCAAGGACCGGAAAGGCAACCCTGTTTTAGAGCGTAAACTGAATATTGATCTCCGTTCAAATTAAGGCCGTTAATTCACCCACGAATTTAGATCAGTGCAGTGCAAATATTTGATTATATCTGGGAAAAAAAGCAAATTTTGTGCTACTTCCAGGGGAGAAGTTTCTCGGTGAAGGCAGCAACACAACTACACAAGAGTGTCGGATGTGGAAGCCAGAAGAACAATCTGATTCATTGACCCGGAAATCCGGACTGATAAGATCCAATATCGTGATCAACTGAACTCGACCCCGAAAACAACCCGAGTATGTTCTTCCAAAAACTGACCCCGACGCGTAGTAAAAAAAATTGAAATGTCGCGCCTAAATGACCATCACTAACTATACCCGATTTATACAGACTCGAAACCGACACCAAATTAACCCGATAGAACCCAATCTGCCAATTCCAAAATCGACCCGACTCGATGACCATATTAAACCGATATGACCCGGTCTTATACGAACCTATCCGACATAGCCCGAACTGAAACCGACCCAATCGACCCGTTTGCCACCCCTACCAGAAACTCAGCATTGATTAACATTTAACAGAATAGAAGAGGGGCAAACCTGTAAATCAAAGCCCTGATATCTTCCCACTTTCCTTCTCATGCCAATTTAGTTTTTCAGCCGCTGCACAACCACCGCATGAGCTAACCACCGCCGCTCCTGCCGCCACTCTTTCCGAGGATTGTCGTTTTCTCTCCCGCCGGCCTGAATATTACCACCGCCGCATGCAACTGCCGACCACCCGACCGTGCCACGTCATTCATACAGCATAGCCGCCCAGGTTACTTGAATGATTCATCTCATTATTTACTTAATTAAACCTTTGTAAATCTTGTCTTAATAATTGTAATTTCTGGTTATGGTGTTTTTACTTTAAATACTTGTGAAAAAATTTGGTTGTGTTCTGCTTTTGGTGTTCATTACCGTGCACCCTCTACCTTTGCAACTGCGTATGCGTTACGATTCATGTTAGCCGACCCCAAATTATTTGTTGTTGAATTCCCTTGTGCCTGTTATTGAAGAATTTAGTATTATATTGGCCTTCCATTGCGGTTTTGAGACAATGATTGTATTTTACAAGAATTGGCTTTTCATCTGAAACAACCTCTTTGTGACTTTGTGTTGTAAACAATAGTTTAGGGTGCGTACGTTTCGGCCCTCGTTTCTTGTTGTCGATGAGTCTTTGAGGCATTGGGGTAATGTTGTTATTGCGGAGGCATTCTCCCCACTTTCCTCTTACCCGAAACAAAACAAAACGAGGGTAAGTGGGGAAACTGGTTTTCTACTAGACGAACTTGTGCCTAACTGTGTTTTCGTGGATGAATAGAACGAATTTTCGTATTGTCAATTGATTTTGACCTTGAAACTTAACTTAGGACCATGTCGATTTTAGTTAGCCGAGTAATCCCTGCTCCTTGGTAGTGGAGTCATCATCTCATTTGAAGCTGTGGCTTCCTTTCATTTTGATGAGCGTTCTATTTGGTCGGCCTACTTCCATTTGTTTAATGGATAGTCCGTTTGGCTGTCATGGTTGGATTTGTAATGACAGATGTCGTTCTTTGTGCAGCTAAGGTATGATCTGAAGCTTAAGGGTTTGGTCCCGTGCTAATCTTAAGTTTTGTCTTTCGGGAAAAAAGGAAGTATGAGTGCTCAACAGTGTCTGGTCTGCAACGAAGCGAAGTCCAAGTACAAATGTCCAACTTGTGTTGTACCATAGTAAGTTTGGATATGCCCTTCTCTTGTAGTATGACAAGTTCGTACATTTACCACCTGTCTATCTGTGTTGAGTTCTCTCTTCGGTTTCTTTATTCTGGATAAGTGATAGCTACATATTCTTGATTGCAGTTGCTCCCTTGTCTGCTTCAAAAAGCATAAAGGTACGCAATTATGTAGTTTTCAGAAATATTCATCAACGAACATTTGTATTTCTTTGTTTCCAAGCTCAGGCTGTTTTACACTGTTGCCAAGCTCATGGAAGAGCACCGTTTTTAACGGATGGAAACATTCTTATATTTGCTTTCCTCTGTAGGTTTCATACCTTGTAACTTCACGACCACTATAATTGGATAATTTTCGAACATGATAATAGCATACTTGTCATTTTAGAATGCAATAATGTACAGCATGATCAAGCTGGAAAATCTAAGTGATACTCTGATTGTTTATATGTGTAGTCTTTGCTTACGGTGAAGTCACGGACTAACATGAGCTTATTTTATATGATCAGAGACTCCTTGTGATAAACCTAAGCCCGTCGCGTCTGATGAAGAGCCAAGTAATGACCTTTGTTTTTATTATTATTCAATTTCATCTTATCGTTTGGTTATAACTTATAACATTGCTAATGGCTGAATCTTTGTTTATGGATGCAGAACATTCTTCTGCCAAAGTGGTATCTGGGGATGAAGAACTAAGTAACAATCTTTACTTCGGTACTCAATTACAATCTTTTCTGTTTGGGCCTTTGTGCTGTTAAGCATTGATATGCTGTTCATTTATGCAGGAGCTTCGTGTGCCACGCCTGTACCTAGCGATGAAAAACCAAGTAGGGAGCTATTGGCCAGCTTGGTCCTTGATAATGATCTACATCATTGATGACAGTTTGCTTATTCAGTTGTATTGTATCCATTCTTTTTGTCCTCAGTTATACCTGAACCCCTTGCACAAGGACCATTATATGTCAATGAAGAATGTGAAGTACTAGAGAAGAGTCAACTTGAATCAATAGGTATGCTTATAAAACTTTAAAGAGAGTCTGGCTATAAATTGCTTGAAAGTAAAATATTATGCAATATCTTAACACTCTGAATTTTCACCTTCGACCATGAGCATTAAGATACAATAAGAAACAATGGGTCATTCTTTTCAACTCTAGAGGCTACAAAGAATCGCATACATGCACGAACTTTTGTGGCAGACTTTAGCTCAAACTTCTCTTGGTTTGGCATCATGTTTATAGATGATGGGTTTCGCCTGCAGAAAGAGATACAATGTTGCTTTTTTTTTTTTTTTCTAAAGGACTGTTTACTCTTGAGAACCCATAATGTTACCTGTCTAGCTTCTTATTGTTTTTATCTTGGAGTCATTTGCCTGCTTATTAAATCTGGCGTATATCATAAAGTCAGAATGACTCTTGCTTAAAATTTTAGAATTTTACTCTTTTGGATGCACTTTTTGTTGTACGCTTGGTTGCCCCGAAAATTCGACCTCCTTTCCTTTGGTGTAGCTGCATCTTCTGAGATCAGAGATGCTCTGATGGATGAGGATCTCAGGAACCTGATCCGCATGATAGATTGTTCTCCGAATCCCAAAGAGGTAAGTATGATTATGTTACTTCCCTTAGGCACACATTTAAACATTTAACATTGATCGCATTGGCTGATATGTTTATCGATTATGTCAGGAACTTGACAAGGCAATGGATTTGGATGTTTTCCGCATGTTTTCTGACAAGGTATCCTTGGGAGTGCATGTTACTTGAGCAATAGTTCTTACACCATTTGAGTTATGCTTTTCAAATTTTGATTAGCTGTCTTTAGAGAGACGTTTCTAATATGCATCTTACAGGTGTTGTCAGCAGCAAATTCATAGGAAACCCATAAGCCAGGTTTTCAATAGCCACTTATCCAGTGAAGAATACTGGACCAGATAACATACTGTACTAGTGCTTGACCCGAGTATCGGATGCTAAAGGGAAACAAGTGAGGTAGCTTTGCTCCTGGCGGTGCAACGGACTTCTGGCACTGGCAATTTTTTTGTGAAGGCCTGTTGTTTCTTTCAGAGTATCAAAATATTCACGTGGCATCTTTTGCCCTCTTCCATTAGGTTTGTCTAGTGAATTTTACTCCTTTAATCTAGTATTTGCTATTCATTCGTATCTAGACGAAATATTGCAATACTTTTCAGGCATGATAAGGTGAAAAATTTTCAATCATAGAATCGAGCAAGGATTTAGTAGTCTGAAGCATAACCATTACTATTGAACAAGATTAATACTCTATCACGTTTTTGTAGTCGGTTCGATTCTTGAAGCAATTTTCATTTTGGGTCATCCGTGCACAGTCTCTCTATGTTTCAATAGGGGTAAGGCTTGCGTGCATCCGACCCCCCCTTACCCCGCCTTATGGCGGGAGCCTTAAAGGCACTGGGGTTAAAGATGTTGTTGTTGCTTAATTTGCCACCTGAAATTGCCCACCAAAAGCTAGTGTCATACGGTTTATACCTTGTATT
Organism: Spergularia azorica; assembly: GCA_038382645.1. NCBI lineage: Eukaryota > Viridiplantae > Streptophyta > Magnoliopsida > Caryophyllales > Caryophyllaceae > Spergularia > Spergularia azorica. The sequence goes on from JBBYHQ010000012.1 coordinate 4,808,649, forward strand.
TGTTTCTTTGTTGTGGCCCATCACAAATCACACCGATGATTTGATGGCTGATATCAGTCGACTACATCATTTCAGGGAAAATACATTGTTTACTCGTCATTAGTTGCTGATGTTGCTGGTCTTTTTGTTAAAGCAAGATGAATGTATGTATAGATTATCCCTTTACATGAGACTTGGTGGGTACGGGGCACAGTATATCTTTTACAAATTCTCTGTTTCTACTCCTAATCTAAAGAACTCCTAAACTAGGATGTCAAAACTAGGGAATGTACACTTGCATGAGAATTGATCACTACATATGTCAGCATAGTTTCTGTATCATGTCTTCTCTGTTGATTGTCTTCCATGTTCTTGTTCCTAAGTTGAAATAAGCCGAACACCGTAAAAAGTATGTATTTCGCCTTGCTACAAAATCTTGTTGGCCTTAATCTAAGATCTCTACCATGCTAGAGCAGAAAATAGACTGTCAACACCTGAAGAAATCGAAACAAACTGTGTTCTGATCAACTTAAAGTTCAAAGAAATATCAATACACCCTAAGCTTGATGTGGAATTACAGAAGAGAGATGCAGATACTGGACTAGGGTTAAACAAAAAAGCAGAGCTTACGCTAACGAATGTCATCCTCATCGTCACCTTCACTTTTGCTTGGGGCTGGCTTGCTTGAACCAGGCTGGGAAAACGTTTGGTTCTGTCAAAAAATTTGAACATTGTCAGAATACAAAGAACGATTGTTGTAGTCTGTAGAATGTGTTGATTGGAAGTCTGAGAAACAGCGTAAGATGAGCTTAAACTTACATGCATAGAGAAAATCTTAATTTATATTCAATCATATTTAAGAATTATCACCTGTACTGCTGCCCGCATTTGCATTTGCATCTGCATCTGTTGGTAAGCCAGGTATTGTTGATATGGATCAGCCAGGTTAGGGATTTGTCCCATTCCTGGGTTGTGAAAGGCATACGGGCTATTGCTAGTATCTGTGGCATTGCTTGGTTGGTTTACAGAAAGATGAGGTGCTGGAACTGAAGGCATGGCAAAAGGTGGAATGGGCATTCTTGGAGCCAATGGAGGCATTATGCTTGCCCCAGGAGCAGGTACAGCAGGACCAGGTATAACAGGGGCGTATGGCATTACAGGACGAGTCATTCCCATATCCATTCCCATACCCATACCCATCGCCATTGCTGGCATGTATTGTTGTTGCATCCCAGGGTACATCATAGGAACCATTCCGCATCCCATGGACATCATCTGCAAATCATAATTTCGTAAAGCTCAAGCTTTATCAGATTGCGAGCTTGAGGAATATTCACAGGTCTACCAACTACAGTTTTAATTTCTGGGATTAAGTAAAGGGATGAATCTACGTATGTACATGGTTGGTATGTTAGCAGTAAATAGATATCAGAAGAAGAGAAGGTTTGCTCCAGGGTAAAGAGCATACCTGCACTTGCATTTGGAGTGACTTCAAGTACTCGATTGCCTCATCGAGCATAGAGGCTTTGTCCGACTGGAACGAGAATATGACAAGATTAATGATATGCATCTAGGAGAGTTATCAATGTACTGGTAATTGTTGCACACCTTGTTACAACGAGGAATGAGTTCCTGCAATGCCTTCATCTTCTCATTTATCCTATCTCGACGTCTCTGCAATCCATCAGTTAAACTATTCATCAAGACAACTACACAAGAAAGTTATACTGGACAAAATCCCATGAGATAATCAGATACACACCCTTTCGGAGAGATTATGAACCTCTGCAGCGCGAGTTCTCTTGGTAGCACTTGATCCCCTGGAATGTTTCTTCTCGTCACCAGATTCAAGTTCGACATCCTTGGGGAAATAAATGACTGATGGTTAGCTCGGCAAACACAATTACGAACTCACGTTCTTACAATGTGCAGAAGTGCTGAACAATGTGATCAATTGATGATTTATTGAACATACATAAACATGTCCATGCATGTACATAGATCTCACGTCTCAACACATCATTTCAGTCCATATTAGATAAAGCAAAAGCAAATCAGGCACTATCGAACGAGAACAAATCAAAGCATATCAGTAGTCATAACAATATAGCTGTTACGTACATGTTTACCTAAATTTAACCGATTTTACAACAGATCAATTAAATTAGAACAATTTCATTCAAAATCGATTAGACTAAATCATAATGATCCGAATTGGATCATGCGATCGTCCTCCGAAATCAAATCATTTATTTGAGGCCTAGCATACCTCCACGCACATTTTGGACAGCTCCAAGATAGGCTATCTCTAACACATTCATATGTACAACACGTGCTAGAGACAGCTTGCGAGAAGCAGTCTAAAATGTGTGTGGAAATAAAAATCCTGTTATTTTATACGGATAAATGAAAGTAAAATAATAACCTTCCCTCCCATAAAAATAATAGAAATAAATAAATAAATTCCAAAATAGGGAAAAAGACGGAGAATAATGAGTCCCATGCTGGGACAATGAGAGTGGGGGAGCCCTCTAAAATAGGAGGGCAGACGACAAAAAATGACCCAAACTTTTATACAAACAATTTCTCTTCTTGTAATCATCTACTCTGAAATGCCTCTGCGTTAAAACTGGCATGTCGCACACTATTTTGTCAGCACCGCCGTAAAAATCTACAAGCACCTGTATCACCTTACAAAACCAACAGAGCCAATAGTAACGCCATCTCCTCTTTCCATCCTAATCCTTTCCTCATTTCTAGCCTACTTTAACCTCATCATTCCTTAGAATGGACCAAATACTACAAATCGACTATTTAAGTCTTTGTCAAAACTCTAAACTCGTTGTATTTTAAGATAACAATCTGAGAATAAACCAGTTCTACATGCAATTATACTATCACGTTATTTTTAAGGATTTTAATGTTTTTAATAGATTAAACCACATACAACTTCCAAAATCTAAGTGTCAGCTACAGTTTTGACAATTTCCTCACTTTTGCTAACATGAACCTTGCCGCTTCATAATATTGCATACTCCCTCCGTCCCAGCTCAAACACCCCATATTTCATTTCGGGACGTCCCACCTCAAACACCCCATCTATTTTGTGACATATTTCTCTCTCCTACTTTTATTAAATTATTACATCCTCTCTCACATTATCTCTCCTACTTTTTTTAATTCCCACATTCTCTTTCTATCATTTTCCCTAATATTACCCCCAATCAACTTAATATATCAATTTTTCTTATTCCACTACAAAAATGGCTTGGGGTGTTTGAGCTGAGACGGAGGGAGTATGATCGATACCACTCGTAACAAGGAAACCATATCATTGGCTCAAAACACTAATGCAGTGTGTAGATCACTCTCAACAGTCATCTCATGATGAGAGCAATATAACACGTGTAGCATACACATGTATCAATTAGTGCAGGTCTGGACAAAAAAAACTTTCTTTGCTCGTTATTTTTCCTAAGATCATCCAGCAACTTTTCAGATCAACTCATAACTTGTAACATAATATACTAGTTAGAATTTACTCAATCTCGTTAAATTTTGGAACGTGCAAAAGACGGGTTAATGGAAACGAAACACTTTAGACTTAAAATACAAAAGAAAAGTTGAAACGGAGCAATCCACTTAAGTGTCTGGGTTGACTTGACTTGACTTGACTCGTGATTAGTAAAAAAAAAAAAGATTTAAAGAAGTGGAAAACTTACATATAAAAAAAAAAAATACTAGCTACTCCGTAGTATATTTCACAAAAAGATAATATAAAGTTTTTAACAATAATTGTTGAATAGGTGAATAAAGAATGAAAGACACTTAGGGATTAACCTTTGTCTTTATTTGTTTTTGTTCTAATTTTGACGACAACTTTTCGGTAGATATATATAGATAATCGATTAATCTTATAATAGTTAGAATGATAATACTAGTGAAAATTGATTGCGAAATACTATAAATTCTGTGAGAACACATTGTTCATGCATTCATGATCCACATTATTTCTAGTCCCTAATTCATCATGCTATCATCACTCTATATTTGTAGACTTTTTAATTTACAAATCAGCGACCGCGATGTGAATTTAGCCCTTAACATTGTTACTAATTGTGCAAGTTAATTCAGCATTTGATTATACACATTAGTGATTTATTGGATCTACTACTTAGACAACATCAAACAGGGGGACCGTACGATAGAGAACCCAATGTTGTGGATTACGTTAAACCGATTGCACATACTCCTGTCATATATCATTTCTCAAGATAGTGATCGTGAAGATAAGATTCGTTAGGGCTCTGATTGTAGGTGTAAGAGGCCTACACACTAGGATAATATTATAGCACCTGGCACTTTTAAGGTATTCCTATATCCTTCGGGTTTTCAAACTCCGTACATTTTGTTCGAATCACTCTCACATATTTTAAGAGCCTCATGAAACGGAATGAGTACAAAACGTTGATACTTTGTGTCCTAAGCAACTACTCCCTCCGGTCCAGATTAAACTTCTCATCCTGTTTTTTAGGGTTTCGACTTTGTCTTCCCCATACCCAAACTATTAAGTTTTTTGTCGAGTAAATAATTCGG
>JBBYHQ010000012.1:4830653-4840929 GCA_038382645.1 Spergularia azorica
TGAGTTGGAAATCATGGCTTAAAGTATATTGAGTTGAAAACTCAAAGTTTTGAGTATAAAGATTTGATCACCAATATGCATGTATGATGCGGAGTAGGTGGTTACAATTTTTTCTTGTTTCCTGACTTCCTCCACGTTTCTCGTGGAAATCTGGTATTTTTTTATTTAATTGTTTTTCCTTAAAAATGTATGGAAATTGAAAACAGTTAGATTGTTTTTTATTCTCTTTTTTTTTTTTTTTCTCTTTTCCCTTCTTAATTTATAGATGGGCGCTGTTTATTCTAAACCTCCCCAAAAGTCTCCACCTTTTTCATTTTCTATTCCATTTACCTTCCTCCTTTTTCTTATATTTCTCAAATTTTATTAGCTGACACCTTAGACCATAATTCTTGACTTTTCCACCTTTGACTCATCCCCCCCCCCTTCTTAGTCCACCCATAAACAAACAATTTAATAATTCATAAATAATTAATTTGGCCTTTTTTTGTCCCAAAACCACACCTAATAAATACGCCCACCAATCCCTTGTAACTTGCATTTTTAGTCCCACTTTTTAGTTTTTCTCTTTCTCCCTAAAACCAAACCTTCCTTTTTCCATCCTTGTATTCATTTGCTACTCATTACATACCCCAAAAAAACATCAAAAGCTCAATTATTTCTACTCCTAACTTAAACCACAAACATCCTAACGTTTTTGTCAAATCAACACCCCTTCGATACTCTCGTCTCCGGCAACTAATGGATCCGTGGCAGCCACGGCCGACGACGCCGAGAAAAGAGAATCTAATCCAAGGTCCCCGTCCCACCCCACTCAGAGTCAGCAATAATTCCGTCAAGATCAAGAAACCCCCCAGAGCCCCCCAACCGCAGCCGCCGCCGGCGACTGCGCCGGTACCGGCGCCGGGAAATCAGCCGGTGATTATATACTCTATCTCACCGAAACCGTATTACGTCGAAGCTTCCAACTTCCGTTCACTCGTCCAACATCTCACCGGCCGGGACACGTCGGTGCCGGCGCCGGAAGCGTCTACCTCGGGTGGAACGTTCGGAGAGCCGCCGGTGTCACCGGCGGCGAGGCTGGCGGCGCTGGAGAGGACGAGTCCGAAGGAGCGAGACCGGCGGCGGGGAGGTGGAGGCGGTGGTGGTGGCGATGGCGGCGAGGGTGGCGTAAGTATGACGGTGGTCGGAGAGGATGAGATAGACGTAATAAGTCAAATGCCGGGGATATTATCACCGGCGCCGGCGAACTTGCCGGTGATATCGCCGGGGATGTTTTCGCCGGCGGCGGCGGTGGCCGGAGAAGGACAAGGGTTTTTCGGGATTGGGGATATGATGAGTCCGTACATGAGTAACATGAGTTTCATGCCGAGTCCATCAGCTTTGTTGTTCTCAAATCCTTCCTCTTTTGTTTCTCCTTCTCCTTCTGGTGGTGGTGGTGAGTTTTACAACATCTTTGACTTTTAGTAATCATTTTACTGGGGATCCGCTTTTGGCGGCGACTTATTATTGGTTGGAAGCGGGTTGCCCACATTTCGAGTGGTTGGTTGGTCAACTCGTCTATATAATGAGGTTTAAAAGTCGAAGATTTAGAAGTAATTAAATTTTTTTGGTGTACGAGATTGTTGATTTAGATGATTCTTTGAAGTGTAAGATGTTTTATGTAGGGTGACATTGAATTGGGGGGGGGGGGATCTAATTTAGGGGAATTTTTCGAAAATTCCGAATTGGGTTTTTAAGAGATGAACTTGTAAGTTGTAGTAGTACTAGTAGGAGTTTAGTTTTGTGTAATGAGTAAGCTAGATGATGGATTTAGCTATTTTTGGGCAATACAAAGTACCAAAAAATCCATAAGGTTTGTGGCCTTTGGATTTCCCTCTTCTTCAATTGGATGGGGTATATAAATTGTAAAGTTGATTTGATTCGTCATGAGAATGTATATACTAGTAAAGAGTAAAGACCATTCAATCAGATTGTCTCGTTGCAATTTGTTCTTTTGCTTTTGGTAACATTGGCTTTTGATGATTTGCCATTGGTTTTCCCAAGTTGTGTATTTCGAGTCCGAGTTTGTGGCCATTGTAGATGTCGAAGTGTTGTAAAAGTTGTCGACTTGTCGTGGTTGAAGTAATCCAGGGTCCGGTTCCCTGACTCCCTGAGGTGTATCAGATTCGGCTCTCGCCTTATCTGGCAATTGGCATAGATACATTATGAAGTAGATAGTGATTTGTTTGAGGTGGTCATGTGGTACAAGCTGAAATAATTCGAAAACCGGCTGTATAATGAATGATGATATTATGAGTTAAGTGGCCAGCTTGTCAAAGTAAACTCTGGATGTCAGACCTCTGCACTGTAGTCGTCTGTCTGTTAACGAGAAAGTCATTGGTGATTCCGAAATGGTGCAAGTTAATGCTGCTGCGGCCGATTTGGGTTATCTGAAATGTGCGTGCTGAAACTGGTGTTGACAATGGAGAATATTCAAGGCTCAGATTCAAGCGACCCACTGATGAAAGTCTTGAGTGAAAAGCTGCTGTCAAACAATGGCAGACATTTTGTCTGATCTTTCTGCAGAAAATTGGGGGGACAAATTCCTGCAGGACATTCCGCAGGGTTCTTTTAGGACCAGTAGGACAGTGATTTAATACCTGTAGTACGATTTTGGCTGGCACTGCTGAGTAGTATCCATTCCGTGCTAGAGCATGAGCCATGAGGGACGAGTTTTAGAAAATAGCGGTTATTTAACGAATAGTGGCTATTTGACGCGCATTACATGTCCCATTTTGTGTCTCATTGCCTTATCCTTATCGTTCTATCGCCTATCTACTAATATCTACAACGTGCTACACCTCAGCTCGACGACTCGACTAGTACAAACACCTCCACTCAAAGATATCCCATTCTTCGGGTTCAGCTTCTCAGATTTCAAGTTTCCTAAAAAAAGACAGGTGAGCCCAGGGCTGGTAGTAAGCATATTGCCATCTTCGAAGAACATCGGTGTCCATACAAGTGACATTAGGACATCGTCCTAGTTTTCAAGTGAAATTGAAAGTTGAAGATATTTCTCGATCATTGTCAATGACATTTGATTGCAAAAAATTTACATCACTATGACAAATTTATACATCTACATTAAAACCGTAAAATTGGGTACGCCAGCAGAAAACGGCCACCCACATATAGCAGAAGGAAGCAACCACTTTCTTCAAGCCTCAAAATCCTAGGTAAATACTCCCTAATAGATAACACTGCACATCTGCTTTACAGAATGTCAGAACTGGTTATACCTTGTAGACCTGTACGATTTGCGTGAATCTCGGGTGTCCCTTCTGTAACGATCCTTCCAATTCCTTGAACGCTTATTCCATCTACCATTGCCACACTCTCCAAAGTCGTGCTGCGTATCCCATCCGCCGTTGCCATGCTCTCCATAGTCGTGCTGCGTATCCCATCCGCCGTTGCCACGCTCTCCATAGTCGTGCTGTGTATCCCATCCGCCGTTGCCCTGCTCTCCATAGTCGTGCTGCGTATCCCCTCCACCATTGCCATGCTCTCCATAGTCGTGTTTCGTATCCCATCTGCCTTTGCCATGCTCTCCATAGTCGTGCCGCGTATTCCATCTCCCGTTGCCATGCTCTCCATAGTCATGCTGCTGCTCGGCATATTCAGAGTACTCACCACCACCATGATCACGGGGATGGGGTTTCCAGAATTTCCCACGCCTTAGATGGTAGTCTTTTCTATAGGACACGTCCCTGTCTCTACTGTGCCGCTTATGGTTACTGTACCCTTTAAAAGGCATAGAGGAGATCGGCCTAAATCCATCTGATGATCCCACATTATCTTTATGGACGCGGGTATTTGACGAATTGATCCGAGAGTCAGTGGCTTGATCCCGAGGTCTCTTAAGAAGCATAGAGGAGATTGGTGAATCATCTGATTGTCCCACATCACGAGGTCTCTTACGATGCCTAGAGGAGATTAAACTAGTCAAACCATCTGATTCTCCCACATCTTCTTGACGAGTATGAGTGTTTGATGAATTAATCCGAGAGCAAACGGCTTGATCATGAGGTTGCTTGAGCGGCGTAGAGGAGATTGGCTGAGTCAGTTCATCTGATAGTCCTACATCTTCCTGATAAACACGACTACTTGATGAATTAATCTGCGAGCAGACAGGTTGATCATGAGGTTGCTTGAAAGGCGTAGAGGAGGTTGGCCGAGTCAATTCCTGTGATTGTCCCACAACTTCTTGATGGACACGAGTATTTGATGAATTAATCTGAGGGCAGATACCCTGATCAACTAAGCTTGATGGACTTGCTGAGGCACTAATAGCACGAGTGGTACAAAGATGGTTGGCGCTGTTATCAGGCAAAGGCGACTGGACATTGCAGATATGAACATTGGATGGCTTGTTGGGCATGACAGGACCCTTCCCCTTTGGTTTGAAAACACCCCAAAGAAAATACTTCCTCCGCAAACCTGTAAAAGAAGTTCAAGATACATATGCGTTCATTTGATACTAAATATAGACTACAAAGAGAATTTAATCAAGCATAATCAACTTACTCCATTCTTCTCGAGGAAGTTCAAGTGAACAGAAAACCAATAGCTCCAAATTGTTGATATAAGATTTGAGCACCAGACCACAATCAAATATATTGTCAATCAGACGCTCGTACACTTTCTCATCCCTGCACAATTACAATGGTCAATGGAAACCGGCAAACAATCTAAATAGATGACTCAAAAGAGGCAACCAACCTTTCTTCAACTGGAAAGAAAAAGAGCCCAATATTATCCCTTGTAGGAGGGAATTGCTCAAAACTCTTAGGCCATACATCTTTCTTCGGCAAGCAATCAAAGTTGAGGGACTCTGGCAATGCAATAACTGCACCTTGCACTTTCTCATGCGATTTGTTAGATAAATGGGCTTCAAGTACTAAAGATGTAGGGCATTCAATCTGTTTGATGGTACAATATCCCCTGCCAAAACAACAGTTATCAGGATTTTAGGAACAAGGATAAGGGAAACAGACCGTTCGAAGTTGGAACCCGGTATGACAGGATTTAATATGGGTCATAAAGGCAATGTACCTCCACGCTGCATCAACTACTGGCAGAGCAGGGACATCGTTCACCAACTTTACAGACGGTTGTGCGAAGCCATCATTGTCATACACTACAGACGGTTGTCGAGTAAGCACACAATCATCTACATTCATTGGAGATCGTCGGTGAACTGAATCAACAGAAGACAACTGACCAAGGCCATCATCAATCAACTTTGGAGGAGCCTCACTGCTTAACTTACACGAGGGATCCTTACTAACATCCGCTACACGCTGGAGATTTTTAGCTACAACAAGAACTGGCTCTTCGTCAGAATACTCCATTTGAATTACCAACCTCCTTCTTTTCCGTGGAGCTTGACATTGAGAAACATCACGTTTAAAAAGCGCATCAGCCTGCTGATCAGGAACAAAATCAGCTGTTGTTTCCTCAAGTCCAGAATTTTTATTATCTGACTGATCACCCTGCTCAGCATCTCCGGAAGAATTATTATTGATATACAATTCCTCTAGCAGTTCTGAATGATCTTCACAGGATGATTTATCTGAACCAGTTGTTCCATGGCAGCCTTTCTCGTCAGCATTCAATGTGCTTTCATCAACACAATCCATTTCCTTCTTAGACAGCAAGGGATTCGTAAACTTTTGCTGTTTACCATACTTGGAGTTTCCCTCAATACTGTCCTCAACCACACATGTGGTTTCCTTGACATGATCTTCCACCTTCGATTGAAGAGGGCCCACATTCATTCCCAGCTTCACCGGTTGGAGAACAATTTTATCAGACGAATTCATGTTCTTAATCTTTTGTCCTGTTACATGAACAGCTTCAGAACACCCCTTTTTAACATCATTGTCAGAGTCTAACTCCTTAATGTTCTCCCCCTTATTTGCAACACCTAATTGCTTCCGTGGTCCAGAATATTTCCTACCCCTGGACATATCCTGTGCGCATTCTTTAATGTCATCACAGGAACCCGGATTGGTGCACTTGTGCGCATGCTGTAAAACAGAATCATTATCCTTTCCGATACCAGTAGCAGACACAATAACCTCAGTAGCATCTGATACATGGGGAAGCACAGAAGTATCGTTGCCCTTTTCGATACCAGTAGCAGACACATTAACTTCAGTAGCATCTGATACAAGGGGAAGCACAGAAGTGTCATTACCCTTTCCGATACCAGTAGCAGACACATTAACTTCAGTAGCATCTGATACATGGGGAAGCACAGAAGTTCTGGTCTTTCTCAATTTTGATGGTTTTCTTTTCACACTTACAGTCCCCTCCTTCCGATCTATGCTAGACACAACAGAAGTCCCCTCAGCAGTTTCTTTGAGTGCACCAGTTGGCTTTTCAGGTGGCTTAGATAATTTTCTTTTTCCACATCCATCCACCTTTTGATCTACGATAGACAGATCAGAAGACTCCTTAGCAGGTCCTTTCAGTTTACCAATCGGATTTAATTTTTTTCTTTTCACATTTCCAATCTTCTTCTTCTGATCTTTAATAGATGGATCTAATAAATTTCTTTTTCCACATCCATCCACCTTTTGATCTACGATAGACAGATCAGAACCCTCCTTAGCGGGTCCATACAATTCGCCAGTCGGATTTAATTGTTTTCTTTTCCGAGTTCCAATCTTCCTCTTCTGATCTTTAATAGACGGATCAGAAACACCCTTGGCAGTTTCTTTCAGCACAAAACTTGGCTTTTCAGTTGCCTTTGATTGTTTTCTTATCAAACTTCTATCATTCTTCTTCTGATTTTTGATGGACGGATTAGAAACACCCTTAACACTTGGTTTTTCAGTTGGCGTTGATTGTCTTCCTTTCACACTTACATCCTTCTTCTGATGATTTACAATAGATATTTTAGAATCCCCCTCAGCAGTTTCATTCGGTGCATCAGTTTCAGTGTCTATGAACTTTCTCCGAACCAGTTTTAATGGGGCGACTCGTTCTACAGTTGGACCTAAAAATTCACTCTTCCTACAAGGTGCAGCAGGTTCAGTCTTTCCATGAACACAGCCCTCACAGAACCACTTAACATCGTCATCAAATATGCTTGGACCGCCAACACAATACCTAAAATACAGAGGAAAAAACCAGAAGCATTATGATACAGGTACTGCATCATCTGCAAAGAAAGAGAACCAACACATACCAAAATCATGTCTTTCGCATATTCTTATACTATGTGTGTCTCTATACACGCATGCACACACACCTCCCAGGCTCCCCCCACACACATATCTCAGTAAGGAAGTCCCCCTTCAATCAATGGGCGACGATGCTTTTATTTTCTTTGAACCACATAAAAGAAATCATTATATGTACTCCTACTTCCTAATATTAATTGATGTAGGACTATCACAAGTAACATATCCCCTGAAAACACTCCAAAGCTTGCAAGATCAAACATAATTTCAATACAACAAAATGAAACCCATACTTACATTTCAGACGTTAGAGGAATCCACAAGACAAAACGAAACCACAGAAACGACCTAGATTTTTTTCATCAGACGTTACATTAGACATTATATCTTCAGTTTAAACAAACCCATAAAAAGACAGCAACAGAAATTATCCCATTTCCCTCCCTCTCACTCTCTCTTATTTTTGGAAGGAATCCCCCCCTCTCTCTCTTTCGCTGTACAAGCATTGAAATAACATTATTAGTACCCAATATAATTACTAAAATGCTAACATAGCAAACGAGATGGGTGAAAATAGACCGACAGGAAGTATTTGCATAAAGACATCAACAACTACACAATACAGCCACACCAACAAGGCAGCAACCACAACCTTTTACTAATCAAGATACATGACTTACCGATGCGCTGCATATGCTGACATTGCACACAGTTAATAAAAAGATTTGAGTAACCTTTGTCACCACATATCTGACAGACCGTCATCTGAAAAGAAAAGAAAAAAGATCATGAAGTCCTGCCTTTAATCATAAAGAGCAGCGCGCACAACTAGGACATGATAAAGCAAGGAAACAAAGAAGAACACTAACCACGGATGACACATACGTACTCTCTGTAATCAAAGCACATCTTAAATTTATCATGGTCTTAAGTACTCCTAAATAAGCCAAGAAGCTGACCATTCACATGTCCAAACACAATTCATAGCATGGCCTAAGAAACAATACTAGCTCAAAACACGTCATATAGGGTGATGTAACCCTAGATGTCATATTCCGCCATAGCCAACAAAGTTAAGATGTCCAGGGGCAGCTTTGTGACTGCAGGCCTGTGACCATCCCTCTCTTCCCACATTAATGCACCCATGACCCCAACAAGAACCCATTGATCGATTAGCTCCAATTCTCAGGAACTAAAAGAGGACTTTAAATTCTAAAATAGAATAAAACAAAACCAAGATTCCCTGTTTCCTTTCTCAAATCTTGATCCCTCTACCAAAACTTCCCAACTCCCTAGGGTAACATCAACAAGAGAACCTCAAGAAACCATTAAATCCACTCGCGATGACCTCAATCCCCTCCGGACTCAGAAGAATGACCATAACACTTGTCCATAAAAAAGAAAAAGAAAAAAACACAATTGTTCAAAAGGCATTCGATAAAAAGGCCTCTAAATAACCTTGTAATCCCAAAAGACATGGTCGTATATGAATACCGATTGCACATCAGGCATAACTACTCCTTCAGCTAAATTAGTCATCTTCAAAATCATTCCCATTTACTAAAGGTAGGACCACCATTTGTCCATCAAACTCATAACACCAGAAAATTACTACCTCCAAAATTTTCACAATAATGTGAAGAATGCACAAAGAGAAACACATAAACGCACACATACTTCAAAAGTGAAGCTTTACTAGTTAAGTTAGCCTTTGATTAATACTAATCCTTAAAGAATAAAGATTCCAAATTGTAGGGATATACACCCTCAACCCTAAACATACTTTGTTTTTAACCATTCCTAAGCATCATCAATTCATCATTCCTATAGAAGACTGAAATTAACATCTACTCCTAGATTCCAAAACTACATATTTCTAGCATCCTCGTTCTTGTACGAGACTGAAAGTAACACATCTAAGTTCCGAAAGTAACTATTTCTAGCATCATCATTCTTGTACGAGACCGAAAGTTACATATCCAAATTCCAAAAAAGTAGCCATTTCTAGCATCATCCTTGTTGTATGAGCCTCAAAGTAACAAGTCTAAATTCCAAAAGTAATCATGTACCTAAATTCAAATAGTACTCTTATAACACTATGACCCCCAACATAATGAATCACTTTCCAAAATTAGTAGGTCCAAAAGTTGCAATCACCATTCACCACCCACCCACTTTTGACAATGACTTACCCACAAATCCAAAATGGGTCAAAATTAAACACAAAGATTAAACTTTTGCTCAACAAGAAACCCAACAATTAGACAAAATTAACCATATAGAGCAAACCCCAAGTAGAAGATACAATTGCATGTTTATATCATCATTCATCAACATTTGAACAAGAAACTCCAATTTTTTTACTCAAACAAACAAATAATAAAGAACCAAGAATTCAACAACAACCAAACTATTATTCGGAGTCGGCTAACATGAATCGTCATCTGTAACCGTCATACGTAAGCAATAATAAAGAACCAAGAATAATACAAAAGAAAAAAAAAACAAGAAAAGGAAATAAAGAGAAAAGAAACCCTATAAAAGAACGGTAAAAGGCAAAAGAACAGCAGTAAAAAAAAAAAAAAAAAAAAACAAGAATTACCCTCGCAGAAAAAACATTGGATGACAGATTCAGTAGAAATAGAAATAAGTGTCGGGGATATTTGCAGAGAAAGAGGAGTGAAGAAGAAGTAACTGTTGGGGGGAACTTCGTGCTTTGTAGAGGAGAGAGAGAGAGAGAGAGGGAGGACGGTGGCAATGGAAGCGCAGTAATTTGACGGGTATGTCACTGTTGCAAAATTCTCGGGAAAAAAATATAGTGCTAATTTAGAAATTTTTAAGGAAAATGATCGTGTGCGAATATATTATTCTTGTTATTTATTTATTTATGGAAATGATATGGGGCCGTTTTTTTTAGATTATTTACGTTGTTGCTAGAAAATTTTAAAAAAGAGTGACGCTAAACGCAGCAAAAAATCACCTAAATGCAGCATAAAATATTCATAAATATTATTAATCTTTTTTAAATTTCCAAAAGTACCCTTCAT
>JBBYHQ010000012.1:4843085-4864021 GCA_038382645.1 Spergularia azorica
GCTAGTTTCATGTTTATGGGTCCTACAGGTGTGGGAAAGACGGAGCTAGCTAAGGCTCTTGCTTCTTATATGTTTAACACTGAGGAGGCTCTTGTCCGAATTGACATGAGTGAATACATGGAAAAACATGCTGTCTCAAGATTAATTGGTGCGCCACCTGGTTATGTGGGGTATGAGGAAGGAGGGCAATTAACAGAGATAGTTAGAAGGCGGCCGTATGCAGTGATTCTATTTGATGAGATAGAGAAAGCCCATGGCGATGTTTTCAATGTATTCCTCCAAATTCTGGATGATGGCAGGGTGACAGACTCACAAGGACGGACAGTGAGCTTCACAAATACTGTCATCATTATGACTTCAAATGTGGGGTCTCAATACATCTTGAATGCCGATGACGAGACATCTTCAAAGGAGGTTACGTACGAAATTATTAAGAATAGAGTAATGGATGCTGCAAGATCGATCTTCCGCCCAGAGTTTATGAATAGAGTGGATGAGTACATAGTCTTCCAGCCTCTTGATCGTGAACAGATTGGTAGCATTGTCAAATTACAGGTATTTCCTTTAGTCTCTGTGCCTTATTTCTTGATATATATGTGTTTTTTAGAAGATGAGACCGGAAGGCAAAGGTCGGCTGTGGCCTTATCTTGACTTAATCATACGATCTCTAGGACCTCTCCAGAGCACCCTCTTGGGAGTAAATGGAGAGGGAATATTAGGAAGTGCTTTCTTTCTCTTGAAAGTTATACAGTGACAAACTGACAATAGAGGCTTAGTTACATGATACGAAAACATCAGAAATTTGATCAAAACGTAATAGGGTGGCTGTGGACTAGGGAAAGTCATCTCCCCAGCTACCAAAATTTTCTTAAAGCGCTAGACATGTAGCTAACTACATTTCCCTTTGATGTTTTCCAGTTGCAACGTGTACAGTCGAGGATTGCAGACCGCAAAATGAAAATCCAGGTGACCGATGCTGCAATTCAGCTCCTTGGCAACCTTGGATATGATCCTAACTACGGTGCTAGGCCTGTGAAACGTGTAATTCAGCAGCATGTTGAGAACGAGATTGCTAAAGGTATTTTGAGGGGGGAGTTTAAAGAAGAGGATACCATTGTCATTGACACTGAAGTCACGGCATTTTCAAATGGCCAACTTCCGCAACAGAAACTCTCTTTCAGAAAGCTAGAGCTAGAGTCAGGCTCTTCAGCTGCAGCAGAATCACAGGAAGCCGTCTCCCCGTTCTAGGCATAGAGAGTAATAAAGAGATGGTGTCGAGTTCATATTTGTGCCTAGTTTCCCTCGTCCTTGTGAATGGTATATAAAATTCTTCGGTTTCTTTCGGTTAAATTTTGTATACAAATGAATAACTCTTCAAATATAAATTATACGAAATTAGTGCAAGGGCGCTACATATCTGATGGAAACCTCCCTCACTGGGCAATAAGAATGAGATGAGAACACAAACATCACAAAATTTTAATCAGCCCTGAATCTTTCCCTCAACGAGTTTTCTATATGTTTTTTGTTCGTGTTCATTCATTATCTAACAAACGAGCTATGCAATACGTATTATAACTACATGCACAAGATCGCGAATCTTTCTACCCTAGGCCCTAACCCTACTCTTTTTCGGAAAAAAAAAAACGCCAAGTCTGAGACGCAATTATGCCGAATATCACTAAGCAAACGAGCGTTTCTATACTGTCCTACGAAACTAGGCGCATTTTTCGCATATCTCGCAACTTTGGTCGCATAATAAGTCATTAGTTTGAGAACGTCTCATAAAATGTGTTGCTCTATGATCTTTCCTTAACCGAGCATCTCCGGTGGTATACCGAGAAGTCGCGACAGACACTTTGTTGGGAACACATACTAAGATCATGGGTAAAAATCCTTCTCTCCTTTCAATTTTGACCTAAAAAGATAAAGAATTTACCAAAATTATTACCCAAGAACCATACTTACTGAATAATGCTTGTTTTCCCACAAAAAATTGAAGTAAAAATTTGTGGTAAGTGATGTTTTTTTTTTTTTTTTGTGCAGAAGAGGGAGATTCTCAGAAGAGCAGAAGAGAGAAAACAATGGAAGGAGTAGCGTCAATAGCACTTTTGCCATGTGGGTCCATCTCTGGCCACTTCATTCATCTTCCTCATTCTACCTGCTATGGCCTTCATGGCACTGGTAATTTTTTACCGCCCTTTGTTTTTAATTTTTATGAAAGTAATTAATTTTGCATATGATAAGTTTTTACTGTGCTTGGTGACTGCTACTGCTGAATTGTGCATCATGGTTATGTGTCATATTGGGTTTATAACGTCTACGACAAAGCTTTAGTTCCGAAATGATTTGGGGTCGGGTAACATGAAACGCGGTTATGGGTTTATGGTGTTAAAGTCCAATGTGGATTATGATTTTGTGGGAAGTTCTAAGTCTGTATTGAGGTTGGTGAGTTAGCTGTGTGCCTGTGTGCTCTATGTTTCGCGATGAGGGTGGTAAATGTACGATAATGCTATAGGTCTGGAACACAGATGATTTGGGAAAATTATTGATTCAATTGTAGCTTTGAATCGTGGTTAACTCGTTGGATGAAAGGAAAGCTTCAAGCTTGTAGAATAGGGAATGAAGTCTTTTAGATTGTAAAGGTACGAACTTTCTGTAAAAGCTAGGTGTCCCAAGAGTTTCCTGGTATCTGGGTCGGAAGATGTAAGAGGCAACAAACTCTTAGTAGCACAGAATTGATGAATAATAGAAGGGAATGGGCTCTTATGGTGAATGAAATTCACCAGAAATGAGGGTTTTAAATGGTGCATTTATCTTGTTCCAGTCAGCTATCTGAAACTTTAGAGAACATGTATGAATGTGTTTTAAACTATATGTAAATTATGATTTAGATGGAGAAGGTTACTTTAGTGTCCTAACCAAAGGTACTTCTGTATCGTCTTTTGACTTGTACTTGGCTTTGTATTTTGACCACTACTGGGTGCCAATAGATGAGACAATACTCTGGTGAAGATACAGCATCCCTATCTAGCTCTGTACCCACGGCAGGCTGGAATTAGCTTGTCTCCATTTGAGTTTCCCTGCATCTTATATTCTTCTCTACTAATAACTGGCTAAAGCGGCTTTGTCTTTCAAGAAGTTGAGAATAAGTTCACTCCTGCTGTCTTTAAGTGCTGAGTCATGGAGGAACTGACATTTGTTTCGGATTTTAAGGCATGACCCTCAGCCCTGATGTGACACTTTTTTTTTTGATGTGATCAGTCCAATTCTCACCTTTATGAATCCCGTTACCATCTCCATATGAGTTCTTTGAGACAACATCCTGGATGTGGATATCCTGAACTATAAAATCCTTGGTTGCTTTTCACTATTTAAACATAAGGTTGGGACTTAGCTGTCAACCCGGTTTGTTTTAATTGGTAAGCTAATGATCAAGGAGTACTCACCTTCTGACTTTCATGTAATTTGTGACTTTGTTTACAACCCTTTTTTCCCCGTTTCTTGTTAAAAACACTGGAAAAGTAATGGATTTCTACCATTGTGTATCAGATGCACGTTGGGTCACCTTTTGACTTCTACCTGGCATTTCATGTTCATTATTGTTGTGGGATGAGACAGCACTCAGGGAAATAAATCTTCTGCCTTTAGCCATATTCTCAAAACAAGGATTGTTGTTATTTTCAAGGTTGTTCAAGTCCGAGCAAGAGATTCCTCACGATTCCACATTTTCACCACTCATTAAGAAAAAGCAGCAAAGATTAGCAATGAACCACCTAATAAGTTTCCGTGGGAACAATCACATGAAGCAAGACGAATGTCCAATGGTATAGGTTGAGTAGCACTCCTGCAGATATCCGGGCCTTAAAAATTAAAAGGTGACATTGATTAGTAAATAGCTCATTAGCACCAGGGGATTTTAGTGACTAAAACGATCAGGAAGCGTGTTGGTGTCCTAGTGGACTCTAAATCCTTCCTCCGTAAGCCTTATTTTAATTAGACACTAAGACAGTGATAGCTTTTTAAGCTGTTCTACTTCAAGTGTTTGTTCAATAGCAGCGGTTATTGTTTTGTTTTCAGTCGAAAGTCTTATTCGTTGGGTGCTAGACATGTTTGATTGAGTTTATGTTTTTAAGTTAACATTCTTTAAAGAGGGAATTTCATGGGTAAGGCTATTTACTCTTGTTTCCCGAGAGACAAAGACAAAGCTTCAAAGAGTGTTCTGATTTAATTTAACAATTTAAGAACAAATCGTAATGGATAAACCACTAAGGTTTTCCTGGAGTGCTTGTTTTCCTCATATTACATTTATTTTCATCTTACTGCATTTCATGGTATTCTACTTGCAAAATTATAGTGGAATTTTAAACTTAATCGCATGCTGAAGAGTGGAGGTAATTAAACCTGGTCTTGTCATGGTTGTAAATGTTTTGAAGAAAAAGAGAGCTGAATCTTTAAATTCGCATACCCAATGTGAAAGCTCACAGCACTAGCTAGTAGCTACCCCATGCACATACTCTCTTCTTAAGCTCTGCTAGATGGATTCTATTGTTTGAAGAAGCAAAAAGCCTTTGCATCCATGAATCTGCATCTTAATGGTGAAGGCTCTGTGGTTCAATACTATATGTATGAATCTGCTCGATCCTTTTGATATCAATGGTGAATGGATGAGTGTGTTATCTTTATGGTGATTATTCTGTTTGCAGTGTCATTTTGTGTCTCCTCTTTGTCCACCTTTTTACTATAAAAGACGTACGACCATGCAAATTCTGAGTTCTATTTTTTTTTTTTCCTGGACTGATGGTATGTTGTTGCCATAATTTGATCAAGAGCTGACATGTGAGAGGGAGTGCAGCAGAGGTGAGGACTACCGCCTGATAAAGCTGAGTATTATTGATTTCAATGTAAATATCTGCTACAAAACTTTTTTGTGCTATGTAATACCTCCTACCTCGACTCCAGAGGGGATCTCCGTCTTTCCAGACCTTTAATGATTGCTACATGACAGGCTAAAAAAGAGGCAACTGTGGTGGTTGAATGCAAAGGCCACGATGCTGCCAGGTTTCAGAATGTGGAGCATGCTCATGGGTAAGCTTCTGGACCGACTTAAGTGGTTAATGGAAAATATTTTACTTATGTAGATTCTTAAACCTTTCGTCAACAGCCTCTATATGGCTGCATACATCCTGACCTCCCAATGGGTGGGAACCTTTGAGGCACTAAGTTGATGTTGTGGCTTTATAGATTTGTGCATGCTTTCATCCTTGATTTTACATCTTTTATTTCGAAGTTGATGTTCTTGAGGATGAGAGTTAATCATGAATGATTCATCATTGTGGCAATAAAAATTTGCTTTCTGCTTCTGAACCCTCCTTACACCCTTGTACTTGCCTTGTAGTGGGCGTACAGTTGTAATTGTGTTGAACCCCTCCACCTCTTGTATCCTGCGCAGATTTTATGACTGTAGCTGTACACCATATGGATCCTGAATCTACACCCTAAATCTTATAAGAAAAATCTGAAGATTAGGATGGACTATGGAGTTCTCTCTTGTTCAGTCTGTTTTCATGGTCTATTTCCAAACTGAGAGCTTATTTCCCTTCTCTGATAATCTTGACAAAAACAGTTGGGAGACGAAAGTGGTCAAGGAGGTTGAACAAAAGCGAGCAGAAAAAAAGATCTTGATCTCCTTTGAGTGTGAGTCTCTCAAAGCTGATGAAACAGCTGAAGATCACATCAGGCAATTTATGCCCAAATTGGCGGGCATGGATGCTGTTGGTAAGTATGCAGTTTAAAGATTTCTACATTGCTGGAAAATGTTTTACTTGATCTAAAGATTGTGGCGTTTCTGCAAATATCTTGCTTTTCCTTCATTTCTGCTATTCTTAGACTTAGTTTATCTAGTGATTGTGGTGAAGCATATAATAAAACTCTGTACTGTAACAATAGGTAGATGCACCCTGTGCTCTCATTTTCGCTCTGTTATTTTCAATTCAAAAATGCCTTACGAGTGAGGGTAATTGCTGTGACACATTCTTGCTTAGTGCTCACAACCTGGTAGTTACTGTGAGGTTTATGAGCACTTTGCTTTCCCCTGAAGATACATGTCTGGGTGGGAGAGCTCGAGTAGTGGTGTGAAGTTTGGAACTTTTGAGTCATAAATTTGCAAGGGAAAGAGACTTTGAAACTGTGTGGCTTGCGCTTTCCTACATATCGTGTTGGACATTAACCGTGTAAAATACTCTGTATATGTCATCAATCGAACTTCACTCCTCAGCATACTAACTATTGCCAATTTCTTCTGTTCAGTTAACGTAGGGAAGATGATCATCACGGGGTTGAACTTTGAAGAGGATGATGATGAAACTGAAGACGAGCAGGATTTTTAATTTCTCAAGACATTGTCAAAGAAGTTTTCATATCCGGATATCCTACTACGTACATAGCTAACTGCCGTTTGGTCTTTTTCCGGATCAGAAGTTCGGAACTAGGTAGTTCATCATGAAATCAGAAAATCTAATCTACTCCCAGATGTTGCACTTCTGAGCATGTAATCCCAAAATCAGGGTGAATAGTAATATGTGATTGCAATTTTTTTGCCTCTTGAAATGCTGTTTGACTACTAAGCTTTTTGTATACAAGACTTAAACTAAGCTGAATGGTTTACATGAGATGACGGAGTTCATTAGCGCAACCTGAGTAGAATTATTCCAAACTCGCCAACGCTCGACTCGTCCACAACATGAGTAATGAGTTATCACGAGTCAGAGCAATGTGTAGCCTGCAATCGTGTGCTCAGACTTGTTTGTCAGAGTAATCATACGACTGAAATGTCTGTTTCATGTTACACTGCCGACACACAAGTGTAAGCAAACATGCAGCACTTAAACAACCAGCGAAAGGATATCAATATGAAACCAAAAGACGGTGAACAGTAAAGAAAAGACCCGAGCTGAAATCCGGCTCCAAAATGTACCTTTCAAACTCAATCCCTGCAACAACCACCTGGCACTTGCCTGGACACACTAAAACCTCTGGTTAACGAATGTCGTGAGGATGTCGCATAGTATGCTTCTAGTCAGCAGGCTATATACACACAAAAAGCTGAGATCTGAGACAGCGTTGATCATTCACAAAGTTGTGTCGAAGTAGAAAAATGCTCAAACAATATTCATCATTCATGTAAAGAAAAATATAAAGTAAATAAATGGGAGATGGTAGCTTCTGCCGTGAAGATACATTTTGACATACAGTAGTATAAACAAATACAGACTGTTTAAGAGCAACACAATGCGTCACTCCCGTCAGTTAATTGACCTGCAAAGGCCACCTAATTTCTATTTTGACACAAGGAACTATCTGAACAAGGATACATACAGATTCCAGATGTTCAATCCTAATGATGCAGTCGGTTATTTGAAGTGAGATACATACACAACCCGAGCGCTCAAAAGATTCCACGTCTTTTATCATATTCAATAATGAAGCTCTTTAATGCTCACTGCAGAGATGGTAAGGAACATCATAAGTTAACAATAAGCAGTGAAAATCACATGCAAGGTCACACAATGGAAGGCAGTAATAGTGGAAAAAAGCTAAAAACCTTGCATAGTTCAATGCATTCTTTCGAATTCAGATAAAGATCGTATTCAAATGGATACCCAAAACACTCCCCATTGCTGATAGGTATGACAATCATTTTGATATTAAGCAAAACAATTGGCAGTTGCATAGATTAGCAGAGTCCAAGACTAGGATGCATGCCCATGTCAGACCACTGTAGCATCAACTGCTCAAATAATTGAAGCCACTACGAATACGAGAATTGGGGGATTTGAATCCAGACTCATAGCATACAACCAATCTCAAAATTACTCAAATGAAAATATATTTATCTCAAAACTACTTATTTTTGGGATTCTGGCCATGTATCCTTGTATTATGGCAAATTTCATACTTAAGTTTGAGCTCTATGTGATCCTGTGCTCACTAGAGCATCTAGTATATTAAATATGAAAATTCATAACACAAAAGAATATCTTTATGTCAATTAGATTAAAAAAAGCTGTGATATAATAGACAAAACTACTAAACTAACAATGTGCCCCTCCCAGTTCTCTTTCCTCCCTTTCTTTACCCTATACCTTTGAGTCCGATCCAATATTGGGACCCCCTCTCCTTTCACTACTAATTCCAATTCTAGACGAGTATTTACTCTCCCATTCTGTCCCTACCCTTTTCCCCGGGGATACGAACAAAGCGTAGAAGAATTTGCCTTATTTTTGGTGTAAATTCCATCAAGACCTGTGGGATACCCTCCGTCACTCCGTGGCATGAAAAAGAAAAAAAGAACGATCTAATGAGCAACCACATGTGCAATCTCATGAGCCATTTCCCATGCAACCTCACAGACAACCAACCACTAATCCTCTCATCTACAGGTAGTACACTTATACTTGATATTCTAATTAGGATTTAAACATAATGCAAGCAAAACTGTAAATTGTTTCCATTACCCCAAAATTCCATCACGAAAATGCTAAAAAAAAATGAAGTTGCTCTTTTTAAGAATGAACATGATATCTCTAGGGGGGAGGGGAGGGGAGGTAAAATAACATGTAAACCTTGAACAACCCCATTTTTTAGACATGTTCTGCTTCATAATTTGCTCAATCGTCAATGTAAAAGCATGAAGAGTTCATATGGTACTTTACTAATAATTACAATTTCCATTTGGCACTAACATGTGCAACGTAAGGCATGAACAGCACCATGTGAAATTCGTTGAGCAACAGAGATCAAAGAGACAGAGATTAAATGTGTACCTGAATAATAAGATTCAATGCCTACACTCCATTTGATAATCCCTCGAACTCAGAAGCCTCTTCAGATTCAGATAAGGGCAAAAGAGTGCATACACCAAGCATGTGGCCATTAAGGCAAACATAATACTCAATGCAATCCTCATAAGCTCCTAATCTGCAGCTTGCACTCTGTGGTATCATTTTCGCTGCCTGCATACTCCATAATTTGGCCTTACAATACGGGCACACCTCTGTAGGATGAAGCCGAGCACCCCTTTTGATGAGCAGCTTGCGTACCTTTGACACTGAAAAGGATTTAAACATGCCTCGAAAAAATCCAACGTCCCCATCGTCCCCTTGATCAAGATGTTCACAAGGATCAGAGACGTACAAAACATCAGATCGGCACTGTGGTAAAAGAAAACTCTTCCCTGATGTTCTTGAGAAGCGGGTCCTGTAGACAAAATGACCAGGTAGATGAAGGTTGTTGAACAAACCACCCTTACTACACCCAGAGCAATAGATAAGCAACTTGCCAAGTGCCCTCCAGCTCCCATCCACACTATGACTGCCAGAAGATTGCAGGTCAATCATCATCTTCGGCGCTCTTGTTTTACAAAACTCCCTCCACAAAACCCTCTTTGCAAGATCATCAAACCATTTGCACGCACAATAGAAAGCCGCAATTAACTTAGGATTCCAATTCAATCGTTCAAAAACAATAAAAATCACGTCTTCAGTCAGATGTCCTTTGATGCAAGAACAACTAGCTGAATGTATACACCGATACTGCTTTGTTACAATCATGCTTCCCAACCTACAAGATCCAAACACAGACAATACATAAGATGACACCCCAAATATCTGTCTCTCTACATATATATACACATAACCAAGCAAACCACGACCACGATCTCAATATGCACTTCCTACGAACCCCATTAGACTCCGTGAACGCGAAACCAATACCATACATTCAAGGTGGCACGAATTCAATATACGCCACAAATCCCCGCATTTTGACTAATGAGTTTACAAGTTCTTCCAAACTAACACTTCCAAACATATCTCAGCTCAATAAAAGCGACTCAATCGACATTCGACAAATCTACGACGTATTTTTAAGTGAAAATAAACCAAATTACACATACATTTCCACAATACTAGTGCCAAACTAATCAAAAGTATCATAATATGCAAGAAATGAGTCAATGACATCCAATTATACATTCAATCCAACACCTGGCGTGCAACATCAACAAGCTCGAATCTTTTTTAATCAAATTATCAAAAAATTGCATAACAAAATGTTGAAATACAACAAAAACCCTAAAATTGAAAATAATTGAAATTAAATTGGGGGAAACTGACCTAGCCACCAAATAAATGGGCCGTCCAGGTGGCGCGCGGTGGGGAATGATACGTCGGAGGTCGGCGGCGGTGGGAATGATCAGGCGGAGATCGGCGGCGATGCGGTGGCGGTGGAATAGAAGGCGGGGGTGTCGCTTAATCGGGGGACAGTGACGAGAAGAGAGGGGAGAGGAGAGAGAAACTCATTTTCGCGTTTTCTTCAGGAGGGTGGCATTGAGTGAGAGATGTGAGGAGAGAAAAGATTTTCGTGTGTTTTTACAAAATTGCCCTTTTTGCATTATTCTCACAGGCTCACAGCCATCAGTGCAAGGGTAGCTTGGTCATTTTCATAGAAGCTTAACTTTGAAGTTCAACTTTTTTTTTCTTCCGGGATTGTTAATCGATTTATCGCCAAGCTTGCGAAATGTTTGGTAAAGTATGGGACGTGGGAGTGTTTTGTCTCAAAATTGGCGGGCTTGGGTTGGAAACGGTAGAGAAGACCGAAGTCTTCTAGTTGTATCGAGTTATCGACTGTTTGGGGCACCTACATTACATTGCCCGTCACAAAAAAGTGGAGCTTTCGAAAGTACACGGATATGAATTACGCAATTCAAGACTTCAGGAGGTTACTATGGTGTATGGACAAGGTCGGTCATCAAAATCGCCGGAACAATCTGTTACAATAATGTTGTTCTATGAAGTAGCGGAGACGACATACACGCAAATTAGACGAAGTACCCATGACCTTATACTGAAGTAAAAGGAGAGAAGGAGATACACCCTGCATGAAATAGACAGAACAAACAATCGGGATAACACGCAAAAAACTCGGTTGTATTATTGGCGTCATCACCCCAATGTGACATCCAGATTTTGTATCGCTACTCTTGTTAGCTAATATCTTCCAAAGAATACAAAATGCCTCCTGACAAAAGCTACCATCTGCATCTAAATTCTATTCTAAACCACTAAAGTCCTGAAGAAAACGCCTCTGATATGAAAAGAGGCAAAGCACATCCTGTTAAATATATCGCTATAAAGACTACCATGACTGTAGGTCTGTGTCCTAGTTGCTGCAGGCTGATTTTTTCTTTCGCTTCTTTGCTTTACTTGAAGCTTTGTCTGACTCCGATAAAAGCTGTGAGACAGCAAACCCTGAAACCTCGAATTGCTGTGCTCTGTGAGGGAGGAGAGCATTGCGTAAAATCACCTCAATTCCCTCGTATGTCCAAACACCCACGGTTGCTTCTCCTTTAAGGCCAATAGCAAACCAACCCACCCCAGCAGCTGCCACATCAACAGAACTTGCATCCCAACTATTTCCACTAACTTGAAATTCTGTCCGTACCCACTTTCCAAGCTCTTCTAAACGATTCTCGCTAATTGGAGGCTGAAACACCAGACAAGATGGTCACATGACATTTTTCTAAGAAAAGAAGTAAAACAAAACTTTAACAAAAAACGTAATTAAATCCAGGAGCCAAGCTTATAAAACTAAATCGGACCATCCACAAGGAAACTAGTCTTACACATATCTACAAAGCTGTGACAAAGAGGATTCTAAATTTCTAATAGTGAATTTCCAGCTGAAAGACAAGGAAATTCTATTTGTGTCGAATGCAATGAACAATAACCATCCATAAGGCCACAAGCCTTAAGCATATTCACGATTCTCCTACTTCATATGGAATGCATTGCTGAATATCTATTAACTGCATTAACCAGGAATTTTTACGACTCAGCCCGCCAGCAGTAGGTAAACTTGGAAGTTTGGTCCATAAATCACACTTTTTTTTGGTCCAGGAATCGTGTTAATTCTAAACAAAAATGCAATACCGACTATACCGTAAACAGGACTATAGCAAGTGCATGCTTTCTCTAGAACACATAATAATATCCCCAAGCAGACAAAGGTATTACCATTCACGAATCACCATGCATCAAGTATAAGTGTGTAACAAAAGTACCTGTAAGAATCTCCCAAAATGATCTGCCATAATTTTATCAGCATTTTCTGTTTTCCCCATATGTAATGGGAGAAAGGGGGAAGCCCAAACAGTAACATACACAGAATCCCCAGACAGCTTTTCAATATCTAGCCTCAAAAGCCCACCGATCTGAACTGTTTGGCCAACCTGCAGCAAACAAAAAATTGAAAAATGAAATATAACAGAATTCGGGAAAAGTGGAAGTCAAATACACATATGAGCTCAGTCAAAAACATGCAAACTGGACAGTCTGCACAGAAATGGCTAATCAAACCGCAAGTCCCATATTACTCCCATATGTTTCCTTCCCCCAGTGATATCAGTTGTCAAAGGACAATCGCCAAAAAAAAAAACAGAAAGAAGAAAGAGAAGGGCTCATCAAACTACCAAAGTACCAAACTCACATTTTGAAAAAAGAATATGTGATCTATTCTAATAGTTAGATCCTTGTTTTGATATAATACTCTTCACAAAGTTTAAGTAGCACGGCTTAAGACTACAAAGCAACAAATGAATGAAGAGACGAGGCCTCACCCTGACAATAGTCATCCCGCGTCTAAATTTTCAGTTTCAATTAGCGACAATTTTTAAGAGCATGCCCATTGCCCAAACAAATTGTGTTACTCTGAGCATTCTAGATGACTGAACAGCAATATCTTCTCTAATAATTTCTCCTTTGTTACTGAATCTCATCAACAGCACAATGACAAAGTACTCTTTTGATATGTTTATTGTTGACAGATCGACACATAAAGAGAGAATTGCTCCTCCCTTAAAACAATTACAACAACATTACACTAGTGCCTCAAAGGCTCCCTTCAAAACACATAAAAATAAATAAAGAGAAAACATCTCCCCAGACTCACTTTCAGCACATGTATCAGACACATTTGAACCTCAGATTTAAGGAACTTGAAATTGCAGAAACACATGTTATAACATCCTTCACATCAACTCTTATTGAAGAGTTGGGTCAACAATCTGTGTTCCCAGCACTTGAATACTAGCAAACAACTGATCTCTCCCCACATTTCACACTATAGACAAGATGGGTTTCAGGTTCGGCAGCAAAGGCCCATCAATCTTCTTGACCCGACAGTACCATGTTAGTGAATTAGACAGGAAATAAGGAAACCCTAAGAGATAAACTGTGAAAAGGAGAGTGAAAAGAAATGGTTTTTAGAAAAAAATAATCTACAACTTTTTGTTCATAAATAATTGTGATACAAATATCTTCATGGTGTTGATGCCCTGAGGACTGAAGTTTGGACTTTGGAACTCTTTGCCAATCCTTTCTTTCTAGAGCGAAAGGGCAATTTTGTTTCCTTCCATCAATTACATTTTGTCGCATTTACCTGAAATGTACCCCCCACATGTTACTCCCCACATAACATTCCTTAACCTCAACAAGTAGGATCCCTATAGCCCAGATTGATTTACAGGACACAACAACTACCAAACAGCATTATATTTCAATGATTGTAATCGTCAAAAATTTCCTACAAACGCTAATTTGAATTAATTCCGTAACTCCTATCCACATTTTTTTAACAATCTTTCACTCAAATGATGCCCACACTGGGTCACTGGGCTGTTCAGAATGGCGGGAATCATCATCAGGACCCCGATCATACTCCCCAACCATTCACATATAAGGAAAGAGTCTCCCAAGTCCTAACCACAAGTCTCTTTGACGGCTATAACTGGTAATTCTGAGTTCGTGCAAGTCATGAACAGTCTGGATTAATAACTGTTTCAAAGAAACAGAGTGAAGAGGCGGTGTCATATGAGATTGAATCCAAGGAAGCACGCACACACAAACAAAGCAGCCTCGCAATTTGAACCCAGGATAAACCTACTTATGAATGTTTAGTTCCCCACCTCCACTCCACTCAGTATTTCAATAACAAGAGCTTCAAACTCCAGTATGAGACTGCTCAACTTGACCCAAAGATGCAAACTAGAAGAAAAAAGATCAAGGATGCGAACTAGAAACATCATGATCATAGGGAGCAAAAGAGACTACTGGTATACACATACACTACGAATGACAATGGTTGTGACAGAACCAAGCATAGTCTTTTTATACCCATAATCATGGGAACGAAATCATTTCAGAAGTCAAAAAAGTTAAATGACACAAGTTGGACACCAAAAAGTTCATAGGGGAAAGATACATATATTAAAAAAGCTAATCAAAATTCACACCAGTTTTTCTGTAAAACCATGAAAAGCATATCCCTAACAGCGCCTATGGACTTGGCCCATCAAACCAAGTAACTTGTCCCAAAAAGTGATCTGGATGGTGAGGCTGTTGACGAATAGGACATAAGAACAATATGTTGCTATAGTGCTATGTTTACTCGTCCAAACAAAAATACAAAATAGATGACTAAGCAAACAAGGAACAACAATAATCCTAAACTGGAAAAAGGAAAAAAGAATGAGGCAGAACTACAGAGCCTTGAAAATACGAGACGGATGACTATTAAAAGCCATCATAAACCTTGGAACCATACTCCCGATGCCTCCCCCAAAAAGAAAAGAGAAATTAGGCTTTTCTAAACATACCAGAACCACGAACCTAGAAACAAATCACGGAGAACGAGAAAATGAAGTCAAAGGGAGAAGTCAGTAAACACAGACCTTGATTCTGTATGTCCTAGGCCTCAGCTCCTTGCTGATCTGAACAAGCTTTTGTTCGTCCCTTGTCAAGCGAGTGGCAATATGATGCGGATGCAGAAGCCCTGGTGTATCAAACAACTTGGCCTTTCCAGGAAGAAACCCCTCCATCCTTATTATCCCCAAAGTAGTCCCAGGTACTGGTGCTTCGGTTATAGGTGCTGCCGATGTTACAGGTGTCTTCCCACTCACATGTTTCCCTATAGCATTTATTAATGTAGATTTTCCAGCATTTTGAGCACCTATAGCCCAAACATTCCCTCTTGCCCCTGCCAATCTTATAACATCATCAAGCAAATTCTGAACACCCCAATCCCTTACTGCACTAACCATATGAACACTAGTCAGCTTGCTTGCTCCGCATTCCCGAGCCCTTTGTCTAACCCAATGTTCCAGTCTAGTTGGCGATATCGAACTCGGTAACAAATCAAGCTTTGACAAAACCAGCACCAGTTGTGGCACATTCCCGGACTTCCCTTCTTTCCAAGCCATCAAATTCTCATTAATTGTTGTCGACACCAACTTAGCAACCTTCTTGGGGAAGGACCCATCAAAGTCTGCAGCATCAACAACCATCAATACCACAGACCTAACCCCAGAGGCACTGGAAAGCTTCCTACCAATGGTATGATCAAAATCAAAATCTGGCAATAAATTTTCAACACCAGCATCTTTGACCTTGCCATAATGTCTCAAGGAGTGACACCTAGCACAAACCACAGGCTTCTCAACCAATTTAGGGTTCAATGGAAGAAGGTTTTCAGGCTCCACAAGCTCATTCAGAATACCCTTTTTGAGGGAAATGGTCGCCTCCGACTCCTCAACAACAAACTTACGACTGATGGGCAACTTGTAATCAGGGCTTTTAGGAGTAGGTTTAGTATAAAATCCAGGATGTTTCGGGTCAATATCCTGCATATGAACCCCACAACCAGGACATATTAGCTGTGCTTGCGTTGCCAACTCGTCAAAATTTCCTTCTCGTGAGATACTCTTAACTAGGTGGTGGTCTGATTGTGAAGGGAAGAAGTGCTTAAGGGAATGCAAACCCAAAGGAGGTTCAAGAAATGAATTCGATTTACTAGTGGCCGCAATCAAAGTCACAAAAGAAGCAGAAACGGGGGCGACTTGGGCACCATAATGAGCCGAACAAAAACGAGATAGAAAAACAAAGTTGTTGATCTTCCTGGGACGACATATTCGTGCTAGCATCACTGTAAATATGGTAAAACAAGAACTCTATAACTACTTCAGAAGACAATGTGATAAACATCAAAACATCGAATTTCAACATTCAATTTCTAAAATATCCTCCTTATTTCACACACAAAACATCATCCCTCTTCACATAAAATGATAAAAATGAGCATAATTCCTACCAAAAAAAAAATTAATCATACCCCAGATAAGATAATTTCAGACACAAAACCTCACATAATTCAAGGTGACACATACTCAACATACACCACGAATTCTCACATTTTGAATAATGAGTTTACAAGTTCTTCCAAACTAACACTTCCAAACATATCTCAGCTCGATAAAAGCTACTAAATCGCCATTCGACAAATCTACGACGTATTTTTAAGCGAAACTAAACCAAATTACACATACATTTCCGCAATACTAGTACCAAATTAATCAAAAGTCTCACAATCATACCCACTGAAGAAAAAAATAAGCAAGAAATCAGTCAATTAAATCCCATTTAGACATTCAATCGAACACCTGGCGTGCAACATCAATTGCATATCAAAACATTGCGATACAATTGAAACCCTAAAATTGAAATAATTGATATTGAATTGGGGGAAACTGACCTAACCACCAAATAAATGGGCCGCCAGGGTGGCGCGCGGTGGTGAATGGTCAGGCGGAGGTCTGCGGCGATGCTGTGGCGGTGGAATAGAAGGCGGTGGTGTCGCTCAATCGGGGTACAGTGACGAGAAGAGAGGGGAGAGGAGAGAGAAAGTCATTTTCGTGTTTTTTTAAGGAGGCATTGAGTGAGAGATGCGAGGAGAGGAAAGTTTTAGTGTGTTTTTACTTATTTACCCTTTTTGAATTATTTTCAAAGTCGTCAGTGCAAGGGTATATTGGTCATTTGGATAGAAGCTTAAGTTTTTAGTTCAACTTGTTTTTTTTGTTCTTTCGGGATTGTTGTCGACCTGTCACCAAACTTGCAAATGTTTGGTGAAACAATTCTTATACCGTACCCCTCGGGGTATATGCAGTTTCCGTACTGATACAAACTATGAGTTGGCGGGAAAGGAAATGCTGATTGAATTGAATGATAAGGATGGGAATGCTGAGGTGGAGTCAAACAAGTCAAGGTTGACAGATGTGGGTAGGAAGAATGTTATAGAAACACCTGAAATGGCGGCTGAAGATGTGATCAGGACCACTTAGTAGCTGTGTCAGCATTGCAGAGCATCAGCCTTGGATCCTGCTCACTTACCATCATCTAATTAGCATATTCTTGTTTAGTCGCTTTCAGAGAAGTGTCCTTGAGACAGCTCATCATTGTACTATGGTTATTCTAGCCGTTGGATGATGATTGAGAGTAGTATAAATAAGGTGTAAGGCTGAGAGAGAGAGAGAATCATCATGATTGTAACTCATTTCTGAATTTCTCAATCTAATCTTTCCACAGTCTTCCTCTGAATTGCTTCTATGTCTATCTTCTTCTTGCTTTTACAGTTTTGATAATAATCTTAATAATAATAATGCTAATAATAATCTCTACAAATAATAAGTCTGTATTATTGGTCATCAGAGCCACCGTTCCTAAATTAAAATGGCACCACGCATTATCCAACAACCTAACCCAGAAAACCCAGATGAAAATCAACCAGTTAGACGGATGGAGGAGAGATTAATGAGAGCTATGGAACTCCGGATGCAGGCCATGGGGAAAAGCATTCAAAACAGGACTGAGGATGCAATCTCCAGGTTGTCTGATCTGATAACAGGTTTTTCAGGGGAGATACACAGAAGAAATGGGGGAGAGACAAGCCACAGAAATGGAGGAGAAACAAGTCACTCTGGTGGGCAGTCAGGGCATGGTATGGCTTCTTTTCCTGCTAGAATTGCTAAGCTTGAGTTTCCTAAGTTTAATGGTGAGAATGTAGAAGGTTGGTTATTTAAAGCTGAGCAATTCTTTTCATTGGATAACTTGTCTGAAGAATTTAAAGTCACTGTAGCTTCTGTTCATATGGATTCTGTGGCTTTAGAATGACACCAATCTTACACTAAGTCTAGAAAGAAGGAAACTTTGGAGCCTTTGTTGTGGTTTGAGTTTAAGGAGGCTTTGTTGGCTACATTTGGTAAACCTTTTGATGATCCTATGTCTGCCTTGGTTAATCTGAAACAAAATGGGAGAACTATGTCTGAGTATCAAGGAGAGTTTGATAGGCTGTTTAACAGGGTTGATCTTCCTCAAGACTCAAGAGTATGCTGTCAGTTGTTTCTTAGGTGGTTTGGATGATCACATTGAGTACCCATTGAGGATGTTCAAACCTAAAACCTTGCAGGAAGCTTTTGGCTTGGCCAAGATTCAAGAGGTAACCTATAACCTCCCTCACAAAGGTCAAAAGCAACCAATTTTTGCAAAGACTCCACCTTTACTTCCCACACCACATAAACCTCCACCCAAACCAGCTTTTTCACCCAGAAATACCAACACTTACACACCATACAACACTCAGAGGAAAGCTTTACCAGCTCCAAACTTTGGGGGAAGGCCTCAACTAACTTCACAGGAGATAGATGAGAAAAGGATGAAGGGTGAGTGTTTCTGGTGCCCTGAAAAGTTCACTCCTGGTCACAAGTGTGCTCACAGGAGAAACCAGGTGTATGTATTAGAAGCTCAGGAGTTAGAGGAGCTTGGGGAGGAAGAAGGGGCTGAAACTGAGACAACTGAGGAGGATTCAGTGGATGGAGGTCAGGTTTTGGCTATGGTGTCAGTCTGTGCCATGGGGGGAATTGAAAACCATTACCAGACTATGAGAGTGACAATACAGAAAGGAAAGAAACCTCTGCAGGCCTTAATTGACAGTGGAAGTTCACATAACTTCTTAGATGTTGAGGCTGCAAGGAAGTTGGGGTGTATCACTCAGAGGGTTAAGCCTATACAAATTGCTGTGGCTGATGGAAATTCAATTGCATGTGAGCTGGTGTGTAGAGAGCTTACTTGGCAGCTACAGAGGGCATAATTTAAAGGAGTTTCTTTCTTATTCCACTGGGGAATTGTGATGTAGTGTTGGGAGTACAGTGGCTCACTACCTTAGGACCCATTGTGTGGGATTTTCAGAAGTTAACTATGGCCTTTGGACATAGGGGAGAGACACTTGAATGCAGAGGGTTGAAAACAGGTCGGTTACAGTTAACTCAGCCAAAGGAAATGGCCAAGTTAATTAACCACCCACACCAGGTGGCAATGCTGCAGGTCAGGCAGGTGGAATCAGTCCAAGCTGATGGTGAGCTGCATTCAATCCATGTTCACAATCACTCTACCTCTGAAGCAATCCCAGATGAAATGCAGGCACTCTTGGACACTTATGGGGATGTCTTTTGTGAGCCAAAAACCCTCACTCCTACCACGGGAACCCATGACCACTAAATTCCATTGAAACAGGGCTCCAACCCCATCAACCTCAGACCCTACAGACTATCTGCTGTACAAAAAGATATTGTGGAGAAGATAACTCAAGAGTTGTTGGATAATGGAGTGATTCAGCACAGCAACAACCCATTTGCTTCACCTATAGTGTTGGTTAAGAAGAAAGATGGCAGTTGGAGGATGTGCATTGACTACAGGGAGCTTAATAGCTACACAATCAAAGATAAATTCGCTATTCCACTGATTGAAGAGCTGTTAGATGAGTTGTATGGAGCCAAGTACTTCACCAAACTGGATTTGAGGTCAGGATATCACCAGATAAGAATGTTTAAAGGGAATATTCACAAAACTGCATTTAGAACTCACCATGGTCATTTTGAGTTCTTGGTCATGCCCTTTGGCCTCACTAATGCACCTGCAACCTTCCAAGGCTTAATGAACACAGTGTTCAAAACCTTGTTAAGGAAGAGTGTTTTGGTTTTTTTTATGACATACTTATCTACAGCAGAGATTGGGACAGCCATCTGCAACATGTGAGTACAGTTTTGCAGATATTGAGAGAAGAGAAGTTGTTTGTTAAGAAAAGTAAATGCAATTTTGGGGCTGTTTCTGTGGAGTATTTGGGGTATATTATCTCACAGCAGGGAGTTTCTACTGATCCCATCAAGATACAGGCCATTAAGGAATGGCAGCTACCCACTACAACTAAGCAATTGAGAGGATTTCTTGGATTAGCTGGCTACTATAGGAGGTTTATTAAAGGGTTTGGAGAACTAGCTAAACCTCTCACTCAGTTACTCAAGAAGGAAGGGTTTTCATGGAATGAAGCAGCTACTCAATCCTTTCAGAAACTCAAGGAAGCTCTCATCAGTGCACCTGTACTAGCACTGCCTGACTTTGGTAAGGAATTTGTTATTGAATCATATGCTTCTCAACTGGGCATTGGGGCTGTATTAATGCAGGAGGGACATCCAATAGCTTATGTGAGCAGGGCTTTATCTCCAAGAAATCAGTTTTATCTCTCTCTCAGCCTTACACCTTATTTATAAAACTGCACCTTTTCTCATTTCCGACCACTTTTGACCACTCTCCGATGTTGACTTGACCTAACATTTTAGGGGTTTTTTGGGGGGGAGGGGAAGGGGGGAAAATTGGAGGAGAAGAGTAAGGTCGGGTCAATGCCGGATAGTGGTCAAAATTGGACGAAAATGAGAAAAGGTGCAGCTTCGCAAAGAAATAGACTTAAAAGGTGCAGTTTCGCAAAATTAAACATAAAAGGTGCGGTCTCGCAAAAATCTGGTTTTATAAGGTGTGGTCTCGCAAATTTTCCTAATAATAATAATAATACTAATAATTATCTCTACAAATAATAAGTCTGTATTACGTACCCCCAAGGCATTTCGATGAGCAAATGATATAATTTGTTGAGCACCCGCTAATATTTTGATGAGCAAACATTAAAGTATATTAATCTTCCATACTATAAGTCAAATA
>JBBYHQ010000012.1:4864121-4877076 GCA_038382645.1 Spergularia azorica
GTGGATTCCACCGCAATTTCCATGTTTCCACGGGTGGTGATCGAAGAGGATGCTGCAGAGGTACCGACTAGTAGTCCTGTGACTACTACAGATGTAGTTGAAGAGTCAGAGGAAATTCCTAATGAACCAGTTCAGCCTCTTGAGATGCCTAAACGTGTATCAAAGAAGACTAACCGGCTCATTGAGGAGATGGAGGGCCGCAAGGTTCGTGGGCAGAGTTGCTATGCTGAAGATATGATAGGTTATGCATTACAGGTAGCTGATGGGATTGAGTCACAAGAGCCTATATCTTACAGGGAAGCAATTACTTGTGGCGAGTCTGTGCAATGGCTTGCTGCTATGGGTGAAGAGATGGAGTCACTTCACAAGAATGGGATTTGGGAGCTTGTACCAGCACCAAAGGGGAGAAAGCTGATTGGTTGTAAATGGGTGTTCAAGAGGAAAGAGGGAACTTCAGAAGGTGAGCCTATCAGATACAAGGCAAGGTTAGTTGCTAAAGGGTTCAGTCAAGTAGAAGCTGTTGATTATGTAGAGATTTTATCTCCAGTTGTTAGACATACTTATATCCGTGTGTTGCTCGCAATAGTTGCACATTTTGATCTTGAATTGGAGCAACTAGATGTCAAAACAGCTTTCTTGCATGGAGAGTTGGAGGAGGATATCTTGATGAAGCAGCCAGAGGGGTTCGAAATTCCGGGGAAAGAGCATCATGCTTGCAAGTTGAAGAAGTCTTTGTATGGACTTAAGCAATCTCCTAGACAATGGTACAAGAGATTTGACACTTTTATGGTTGGGCAAGGTTATGAAAGGAATTCGTATGATTGTTGTGTTTATCATAACAAGCTTGCTGATGGTTCCATGATCTACTTACTGTTGTATGTGGACGATATGCTAGTGGCCGCAAAGTGCAAATCTGATGTTGACAAGTTGAAGACTATGCTCAGTTCAGAGTTCGATATGAAGGATTTGGGAGCTGCAAAGAAGATTCTTGGCATGGAGATATATAGGGATCGATCTAAGAAGAAGCTTTTCTTGTCACAGAAAAGCTACATAGAGAAGATACTTGGCCGTTTTGGAATGGCTCAAGCAAAGCCCCTAGATACTCCATCTGCTGTTGGTAAGCTTTCTGTTTCTTCTGCACCTCAGTCTGAAGCTGAGAAATCTTATATGTCAACTGTCCCATATGCCAGTGCTGTTGGTAGTTTGATGTATGCTATGGTGTGCACTCGACCGGATATTGCACATGCTGTAAGTGTTGTTAGCAGGTTTATGGCTCAACCTGGTAAGGAACACTGGATAGCGGTAAAAAGGATTTTTCGCTATTTGAGGGGAACGGCGGATATTGGTCTTATGTACTGGAAAGATACAGATTGCTTGGTTGCGGGATATTCAGATTCTGATTATGCTGCAGATGTGGATAGTAGAAGGTCCGTGACCGGATATGTGTTTACACTTGGTGGTTCTGTTGTTAGTTGGTAGTCTACACTTAAATCATCTGTGACTTTGTCAACCACAGAGGCGGAGTATATGGCTTTAACTGCAGTTGCTAAGGAGGGTATTTGGTTGAGAGGGCTTGTGAGTTTGCTTGGTCTACATCACGATAGAGCTACTGTGTTTTGTGATATCATGAGTGCTATCTGTTTAGCTAAAGATCAGGTGCATCATGATAGAACCAAGCATATTGACGTCAGATATCATTTCTTGCGTAGTGAGAAGAGGATAGAGGTGAAGAAGGTGGGAACAGCTGACAATCCTGCGGATTTCTTCACTAAGCCAGTTCCGTTTAGCAAGTTCAAACATTGCTTGGACATGCTAAACATAGACAGTTACGTCTAGGCCCTACGGGGTTGTTAGCTCAAGGTGGAGCTTTGAGCGCCTTTGTCCGGGTTAAAGGATAGAGAACCCAGTCCAGGGTATATTGGACAGAGAACCCAGTCCAGGGTATAGTGGACAAGATCGGATTCATTGTTGAATCTAGTTTGTTCTAGTTGTGTGCACAATAGCTAGAACGGGAGGGCAAGTCTTTGATTGGAGGTCGTTGGCTAAATGCGACGCTCTAAGTCAAGGTGGAGAATTGTTGAAATGTGACTTGTATGGTCGCATTGGAGCTATGTGGATTGGAGTTAGATTAGTTGCGGATGAAGAAAGGCGTAAGGAAGAAGTGGACTTCGGCAGAAACTTTTGGCGCCCCGCCATATGGGTGTGGCGGGCCGCGGCCAGTTTCGAGAAAGCTGCACGAACAAGGGGGGGCAGAGAATATGCGCGCCCCGCGGTGAAAGACGGCTCGGACCGCGCTGGACCATGGCGGTCCGCGGTGAGGTCTTGGCGGGCCGCCGAGCCTGGGCCGGGTCTTTTCCGTGTTTTCCTTAAGTCGTTTTTTTCGAGGTTGTTTTATTTAATTGTTTCCTAATTCTTTTCTCTTGGGTTATACAATAGGCATAATATATAAAAACCCACTCAAACCTAGACAAAGAATTAAGGGAGATTAGAGAGCAAACACAAAGGGGTTTTCTTGAGAGCAGTTCTAGCAAAACCTAGACAATCATCTTGTAATCTGTAAAATCTCCAAACATAGTAGAACGATTTCCCTTGCCCAGTGGACGTAGCTATCACATTGATAGTGAACCACTTAAATCTTGTGTGTGTGTTTATTGTTGTTTGTTTGTCTTTTTCGTTCTTGATCGACGTTTCCGCACAACAATATGCATGGTATTAGAGGATGAAGTGGGTCGTCAAATGGACATTAGTAGCTTTGTGGGCTTGTGTTGAATATTGAGTAGTGGGCTTCTTCCAAAGTTCAACTTTCTCCAATCCGTGGCCATTTCCTTACTCATCAATAAGACCGTACAAGTAGTCCACTCCAAATCATAAATCGAAAAATTCCTAATCGTAAATCTAACTTTTCATAGCCGTACATTCACATGTCAATTGAGTTAGGGTAAACCCTTATTTATACGATTAACACTCCTACCATAACTGAGTACCAAAACACATATATTTTCTAACACAATTCAACACATATTCTTAATGTCCTAATAGCACCCTTCCAACCGACTCCTATATGACTTGTTAGTTGAAAACTGTTTTACCTTCAATCATAGGTCAGGTGTTTGAAACACCCTTCCAAAAAAAAGTCGCAAGCATACGTGGGTTCGAGCCAAGTAGTGATGGGCTTCCCATATATGGACCTTAGGAGGAATAGCCGAATGGGCTACCCAAAAAGAACAGAACATACCAATAGTTTAGGGTTTTTTGGTTGATTGATATCATGACTTGGCATATATAAAGAGCCAACAGATTCTATTTGCCTCGTCACCAACTTATCTATTTCCAAACCTAAATTCCTCAAACCCCAATCATTCACCTTTGCAGCTTTTTGTGATCTCTATTAAATGAATTCCTACCATTCTCAAGTTTGAGTTGGTTTAGGAGGTAGAGACTAGAGATTATCTCAGATCTATAATCGGTTTTAAATTCTCGTATCCTTTTCGTTGTTAGCGTAGTTTTATTGAATTATATATAGATCGGGATATGGCAATTGCAAATGATGAGTAATACTATATACAATTAAGCGAAGCTCGCAAATTATGCGAAGCCATGTTGCATCTTTACTTCCATGACTCTGATGCTTTGCCTCCTCCTTGTCTTGCATTAATTTTATTACTTTACTAAAATTTGTGACATAGATCAATTTCTATGGTGAATTTTACAATTGTTTTTCTACTTTTTTTTGGTGAGTCGAAGTTATTTGGATTTACTTACCACAATTTCCCGTTTTGCTTTATTTATAACTTGGTGTTAATTTTTTTTAAACTTTTTTTGGTGTTAAGATCCAATCTTTTATTGGATAAATCGGGAGGGCATGAGACCAATTGCAGGTGATGAGCAATATTATGCAAATTATGCGAAGCTCGCAAACTTTATTACATATGCGATGCCATGTTGCAATTTTACTTCCATGACTCTGATGCTTTGCCTTTCTCCTGACTTTTTCGTCAAAATTTACCAAAAATCTCACCACATTTGTTTGTTTCGTTATAAATCTTATGATTCATAATCATTGTAGGCATTAATTAGAAAATTTTGTATAGTTACGATTAGGGATGGGCGTGTAGGACCCGGCCTAGACCTGACCTCTTATACAGACCCAAACCCGACCCATATCCATATGGGTCTAAAATTTTACGACCCAGATCCGGACCCATCAAGACCCAATGGGCATGGGCAGGGTCTGGGTCTTATGTGAGAACTTCATCTAAGCCGACTTCTATGACATTTTCTAGCTCAAAAAATTATTTTGTTGCACTAATACGTCAAGCTTGCAATGTTCATAACTTAGCGTATATCCGTAAGTGTCAAATGTCAATACACGAAGTCTCATAAAATAATATCAAAGTTTTAAGCATCTAATAAAACTACTCCCTCCATTCATTTCCAAGCTTCCTGTTTTCCTTTTAAGGGAATTCACAACCAAGGTTCATGTTTCCAGTTTTAGTAACATTTGAGCCAATCAGAGGCCTCCTGAGTGCTGAATGTCCCTCTCCCAATTGTTTTTATTAATAACATTGTGCGATAAGCAACAGGAAGCTTGAAAATGAATGGAGGGAGTAACACAATAATGTTTTAAAAAGGTTAAAATTTAGGTTTTTAATACAAAAAATTAAATTAGATGGGTCTATGGGTCGGGTCTGGGTCTCAGTTTAGAGACTCATATCCGACCCATCACACATGTAAACGAGTCTGGGTCGACCCAAATCCAATGGGTCCTAAAAAGTGAGGACTCATATCCGACCCACATGGGTCAGGTCTGTCGGGTTTGGGTTGGGTCTGGGTTCCACGCACATCCCTAGTTACGATACAATACCACATTATACATACACAATACACACATCACCAAAGCCGAAACACGTTACTATTTCAAAAAAAAAAAAAAAAAAAAAAACCGAAACACATCAC
This sequence comes from Spergularia azorica, assembly GCA_038382645.1. NCBI lineage: Eukaryota > Viridiplantae > Streptophyta > Magnoliopsida > Caryophyllales > Caryophyllaceae > Spergularia > Spergularia azorica. Next base: position 4,869,078 of record JBBYHQ010000012.1, read on the forward strand.
ATTAATAGAATAATAGTTACACTTAGGGCCTGCCTGGATTGGCAGTAATGGGCCTGAAAGAATCGATGAGTAATGATTAATGTAATAGTTACACTTAGAGCCTACCTGAATTGGCAGTAATGAGCCTGAAAGAATCAAGGAGTAATGATTAATGTAACAGTAGTGTTCCCCAGATACAGGAATCTAGCCGCTGTCTGGCCCGATACTTCTCAGACGGAGTAGGGTCCTTATTGCGTCCAGCCAGCCCTGAAAGAATGGAATCTAATAACGGCTCTGCGGACTTGAGCTTCGCAAGCCAATAGCTAGGCTCCTCCATGTCGTTACGGCTACTCGCACATTTTGTAGCTCCTTCCACAACCCTGTACTCTAAACTTTTGAAACATCTCTCGACCACGATTTTGGACCCGCTGCAGCAACACTTGAAGAAGAAGCTCAATAATTTCTAACACAACAAATATCGTCCATCATTGTCAGCAATGGAGATTTGGGCTATCTGTGCCTGAGACAGATCCCCTCCTCCTCTGTTTCCTCTTCTTCCTCCAGTATCTCTACTCCTTCCATTCCTTCAATGTCAGATTCTAACATGTACAATTGGCTTTTTGCCCTGCAAGCATGCCCTGGGGTATACTTTTCATCACAATAGTAGCACAAGCCTTTAGCTTTCCTTGCTTCCCAGTCAACATTGACTGGTTTGAACTGAGATTGGTTCACACCAGGGTAGGAAGGTTTTTTGACTCCAAAGTTGGAAGCTTTCTAATTGCCAGAGTTAGGTCTGGATGAAAAAGGTGTGAATGGTCTTGGAGTTGGCAAGATGGGTGGTTTAGGAGCTGTACTAAACCTGTTGTTAGTACCACTTCCCATCTTAAGAAATCAGGGACTCAAATGTAATAAAGAAGAATTGGTATTTAGATGCCAAATTAAGGTCATCAATAGTCACGCAGGTAGTCTGAGGAAGAGTCGCTCTCGCTTCCCTCGCCATATGATCCGCTACCTTGTTGTGCCTCCTGCTGACAGCCTCTACACTCGCATGTAGTTCCGTCACGAGCTCTCTGCATTTCAAATACACATTAGTAAGTCTATCCATGGTATTTTTCACATCCATAATCCCATGGACCACTAGTTCACAATCACAGAGAATAGTGAAGTCATGGCGATTCTGCAACTTCATCCAAAACAACCCCAAGAGAACAGCCATGCTTTCCGGTAAGGTAGCATCAGTCGCATAAGTGTGTGCAATAAACCTTGCATTCCATCTGCTATCACAGTCTAAGACACACACAGATAATCCTGCGGATTTATCAGCTTTCACAAATGACGCATCAGTAAAGACCAGAATAGATCAGGTTGTAGGAAATGAGGGTAGTCTATTCTTAAGAGGGGTGAAGGTTAGCTGTTGAAGAACAACTGGAGGGTGGGAGTATTTATGTGTTAGATGTTTAGCTTGAGGTATAATAGTCGTTTCAGGGATGTGTTTTCGCCCAAAGATCCAAGAGTTTCTTCTCTTCCAAAGGAGCCAGCAAGTGATTGCGAAAACGGAAGGCCAGTCGGCATCAGAAGCATGTTCCAAGTTGCACTTAAGCCAAGCATCAAAGTCAGCCTGAAACCAAGTTGCTGCCATCCTTAACGGATCTCAAACTTCCCTCGCACGAGGACAATCTCTGAAAATGTGAAGAATGCTCTCACTGACAGTTGGACAAAAAGGACACAAGGAGACAAAGGAATGTTTCTGTGAGCCAGGACAGCCCGAGTTGGTAAATTGTTCCCTTTAACAAGCCACATGAAAAAATTGACTCTTGGTGGACATTTCAAACTCCAAATCCTTCCACGTTTTATCCACACGAAAAACGTTTTTAATTTTCCACAAAATTTCATAAAGACGAGTGGTATCAAAAATTTTTCCCAAAGCTAGGTTAGTACACATAAGATCAGATCCAATATTGGGAATAAAGGTACCCAAAATAGCACTCACAGCATCTTCATCAAAAAAGGAAGAGCAATCAACTAGATTAGTATTAGCATGAAAATCCTTGACTGACAAATCACACAAAGAACTAGGCAACGGACCAGTGAACCTACTACGCAAGGGACCTATACCACACCAATTATCCTCCCAAAAATTTATCAAACCCCCTATACCAACAGCCCATTCCGCACTATCTCTAAATAAATCCCACCCCCTCCCTAAGTTTTACCAAATATACGAACCTTTATTGAAAGCCAAAGGCTCCTCCCGACCTCTAATATATTTATGATAAAATACGTCAGAGGCCAAGTTCTTCTATGAGCTCAAGGCCCAACAAAATTTAGTAATTAAAATTGTATTCATAAGTTTTGCAGATCTGATGCCCAGACCTCCCAAGTGAACGGGAGCAGTGACCTTATTCCAGGAAACAAGGTGAAGCTTCCTACAATCTGGCCTAGACCCCCACAAGAAGTTAGCACAAATCTTATCAATTTGGTTTAGAGCCCAGACTGGCAGGCTTAACGCTTGCATATGGTAAAGTGGAATGGTGGATAAAGTAGATTTGATGAGAATCGTCTTACCAGCCTTCGATAAAGTGTTACATTTCCAAGAGCCCAGCTTGTTCCTAATTCTTTGGACAAGATTAAGTACAACAGCTTTATTAGGTCTCTTATCAGCAAGCGGAAAACCAAGATAGGTACCTAGATCAACACTAGTTTTCACTCCCAAGGACGCTTCGAACTTCTCCCTAATCTCCGTATGGACATTCTTAGAAAAATAAAGTTTGGTTTTTGTTTTGTTCATTTTTTACCAGAAAAGTAAAAAAATTGACACAACATGCTATTGACACTTAACAAGGTACTATCACTAGTATCACCAAAAAACAGCACATCGTCAGCAAAAAAGAGGTGGGAGATCCTAAAATCACTCCCAACCAATTCGAAGGCTTTCCAATCCCCCCTATCACACGCCTCATGAATAAATTGAGAAAACACTTCCATGCAAATAATAAAGATATAAGGGGAAAGGGGATCACCTTGCCGAATGCCTCTACTAGTCAAAAAAGTGTCAGAAAGAGAACCATTAACAAGCACGTTATAGGAGGTGGACGAGACACAACTCATAATCAAAGAAACGGTTTCATCATCAAGACCATTCTAATCTATCATAAGCTTTTTCCAAATCAATTTTCAAGGCAAACCAGCCTTTTTTCCCTTTCTTTTTTTTCATGGAATGCAAAATTTCATTAGCAACGACAAAATTATTAAGAGTACCTCTCCCTAGTAAAAAAACTACCCTGAGTAGGAGAGATATAGTTCTCAAGATGTGGTCTGATCCTATTCACCAAAATTTTAGACACAATTTTATAACGGCAAATTCCCGTGGTGCCCCCGAACTATGTCAAAATGCTCGCGGTGCCCCTATGTTTGAAAGTTGTACCTTGCGGTGCCCCCGAACTTTGCACCTATAGGCACGTAGTGCCCTTGTCACCTCTTATTTTCTAACACCGTTAAGTTTTGGATGTTAAACGGTGATTGGCATTGAATTAGTAATGATTTAATTAAATCTTTTGTAATTAACACAAATAATTAAAATTGAAAAAAAAAACCAATTTTTTTTCTCTCACCTCAGCCTTACCCACTGCCCCACCCTGCTAACCGCCTTCACAGACCATCGCCGGCGACTCCGACCACTCCCTATCTCCCCGAATGCACCGCCATTGGGCCGCATGTAGCGGCGCAAGCCCATTGAGGTTGGTCGTCGAGGCCGAAAAGTTCCCTGTCAACAACTGTTAGCCATGACAGTCTCTACTGCACAGTCTGATCTAATGTCTAAAATTCAGCTTTCTTGGACCCAAGACCCAGCAGTGATTCAGTTGATTCAAGAAATGACAGCCCACCCTGATTCCCACCAGCACTATTCTTGGGATAACAACCAACTAAGGAGGAAGGGAAAGTTAGTCATTGGAGACTACATGGGGTTGAGACAAGAAATTATCAAGATATGGCATGATACACCCACTGGTGGACATTCAGGTATTGATGCAACCATCAAAAGAGTGCAGGCTGTGTTCTACTGGAAGGGCTGAAGGAAGGATGTTAAGGAGTATGTAAGGGTATGTCACATTTGTCAGAAAAACAAGTATGACACAGCAGCTTCACCAGGTCTGCTGCAACCCCTACCCATCCCAACTACAGTATGGACAAGCATAGCAATGGACTTCATAGATGGGCTGCCTAAGTCAATGGGAAAGGATGTGATAATGGTGGTCATTGATAGGCTGAGTAAATATGCTCATTTCATTCCCTTATCCCACCCATACACTGCCAAGCTTTTCTGGACAATGTGTATAAGCTACATGGAATGCCAGAAAACATCATTTCTGATCGAGATCCAGTGTTCATCAGTAATTTTTGGCAGGCCTTATTTAGCATTCATGGGGTCAGCCTTAATATGAGCACAGCCTACCACCCACAGACAGATGGGCAAAGTGAGGTACTCAACAGGTGCTTGTGTGGCTGCAGAAAATACCCAGGACTGGGCCAAGTGGCTGCCATTAGCTGAGTTCTGGTATAATACCAATTACCATACAGCCATACAAACCACCCCATTTGAGGTAATGTATGGCCAACCACCCCACCTACATATACCCTACATCCCAGGTGAGTCTTCTAATGACCTGGTGGACAGAAGCCTACAAGCTAGGGAAGCTGCAATAATGTTGCTGAAACACCACCTAAGCAGAGCTCAGAATAGGATGAAACAACTTGCTGATAAACACACAGGAGTGAGAGGATGTTTGAGAAGGGAGATTTTGTGTATCTCAAACTTCAGCCTTACAGGCAGTCATCTGTGGAAGCTGTCTCCAAGGTACTATGGACCTTACAAGGTGTTGGACAAGGTTGGTCCTGTGGCTTACAAGCTTGCTCTTCCCCCTGGTTCACAAGTTTATCATACCTGGCATGTCTCAATGCTCAAGAAACACAGAGGAACTCTGCCAACCTCTACCTACATGCCTTCCAGAATGGATAATCCTGATGTGATCAAACTGCCTGAAGCTATTGTGGACATAAAAATAGCTAAGAGAAGAAACAAGGCAATTACTATGGTGTTGATTAAATGGAAGGATCACCCTATTGAAGATGCAACCTGGGAAGAGTATGAGGAGCTGATTAAGCTGTTTCCAGACATTGATTCTTGGGGTCAAGAATCTTCTGAAGGAGGGAGTAATGATACAAATCATGGCTTGGCTGGGCGGGAAATGCTGACAAGGTTGATTGATGTGGCTGCAAAAGATGAGTCAGAGTCAAATCAGTCAAATGAGACAGGTGGAAACAAGGAGAATGTTCTAGAAGCTACTGAAGAAATGGCGGCTAATGATGAGATCAGGACCACTAAATGATTAGCTGTCAGCATTCATAGTATCAGCATTGGATCCTACACTCTTGTCACTATCCATTTTAGCATATCCTTTAGTAGTCACTTTCATAGGAGCGTTTCCTAGGACAGCTCATCATTGTACTGGGCCTCTTCTAGCCGTTGGATGATGATTGAGAGTAGTATTAAATAAGGTGTAAGGTTGAGGAAGAGAATTATCATGATTGTAACTCATTTCTGAACTTCTTAATCTTAATCTTTCCACAGTCTTTCTCTAAATTGCTTCTATGTCTATCTTCTTCTTGCATTTACAGAATTAATAACAATAATAATCCATATAATAACCTCTACAAATAATAAGTTTGTAATAGAAAACGGGCGGAAGACGGTGGATCGAGGCCGACCACGTGCGCAAAACGGTGTTCTCGAGCCCAGATCCACCGCCTTCCGCCTCTTCTCGGCATCGACGACCCACCCCACTGGGCTCGCGCCGCCTTATGCGGCCCATTGGTGGCCATTCCGGGGAGGGGGCAGGTGGTCGTTGTGACGTTGCCGGTGGGAGGCTGTAGGGCGGTGGACCGGTGGGTGAACCTGAGGAGAGAGAGAAAAAAAATTGATTTTTTTTTTATGTTTTTATTTTAATTATTAATTATTATTACAAAAGATTTAATTGATAACCATATGCCACGTCACCGTTTAACATCCAAAAATTAACGGTGTTAGTGAATTAGGGGGGTTAGGGGCACCACGTGCCTATAAGTGCAAATTTCGGGGGCACCGTATCGTACAAGTTTCAAAAGTAGGGGCACCACGAGCATTCTGACATAGTTCGGGGGCACCATGGGAATTTGCCGATTTTATAACTACTATTACATAAGCTAATTGGACGGAAACTTTTAAGCGATTCAGGATGGTCCACTTTAGGTATGAAGCTAATAATTGTCCCATTGGAGTCTTTCGGAAGCTTTTTGCTAGCAAAAACATTATTGACAAAGGCGAGCAAGTCGCTCTTGATAGTCATCCAATGTTTTTGATAGAAAAAAGCATGAAAGCCATTCATGTCTCTATTGATATTGTTCTAAATCTTATTATATTGATGTTATTAAATCGAGTCTAATCGCTTGGTTTAGAACGTTTAATAATTAGGGTTGTTAGAGTCGTGCTCACGCCTAATAACTAATCACTAAGAAACAATAGGAATTTAATTTCACAATAGAGTAATCAAGAGGAGGATAATTGAATTAGAACTATGACCGATTGTTAGAATTGCTAGCGGCAATAACCCCGACCAAGACCTCTTTAATCTTGATAAATCAACCACTTATTTCGTTGTTTTACTTATTAGTTTAATTCACAACTCAATCAATCAAAACCTCCCAATTGTTACCACTGTTTAATCACGCATCTTATTACAAATAACTCGTAGAATTCCCTGAGGATCGAACCTTACTTCCCTATCACATAGTTTTAGGAGAGTATTGTATTATATTTGGAAGAGTGACATGATTAAGCTCCGCCATAGAACCTTCAACGTTATACATTGTAAAAATGTTATATAATGTTATTTTGTAAACAACCACCTTATATCCGTCAAAAAAAAAAAAACCACCTTCGATAAAAAAAGTTCGTACAAAACCAAGTTATACATTCATTTGGCCTTGGTAAGACCACCTACAGTGCTTCGGCCACCACCAAAACACCTATCAGTCCATCACCACTCCCGTCCACCCCACCCACAACCACATCGAGAAACACTTACTTTTTGTTTTTCCCCTTTTCTTAACAAGATTATTATCTAACTACACACCATTAATTTGGATGATTTTCTCATCTTCTAAATACAGTACATTTTATCTTTATTTATTAATGTATATTGGACTGATTTCATGCATGTATGTGATTAACTCATTATTAGATCCAAATGTAGTGAGTTTTAATGGCAACAAATCCACATTGTAATCGCTGACATCGGCAAGCAACTTGCTCAAAAATCCCGCTCATCCAAAGTATTATCGATCAAAACCATTGCATTGTTGTTCTTTCTCAAATTATTAGTGTTCTTTCTCTGCCCTCTCTGTTGCGCTACATATTATGACTAATATGATCACAATATATTTAGTACAAGTATTTTGATTTTCCCCACAACCAGATAACTATTTCGGTAAATTGGAGGTTTACATTTGATTTACCCCAAAATTAAATGACAAATAAGAGAAAATAAACACACAAAAAATAAATCGAAGTAAACTTTAATCACGAATAAGATAAAATAAGCTGAAACTACTTCCTGCGGCATGGCCGGCATATGACATCATGGAATGTAGTCGGGTCGGGTGCACAAGAACTGGTCCTTCAACGTATGGCTCGGTCTGTGTGAAGCTAGAAGAGATGCCAGTGAGCTAGCTAAAAAAAATGATCAGCTAGTGCTGAATGGAGTCTAGACGTCTAGTTCCAACAGGCTAATGGAAAGAGCAGACGACATTGCCCGTGTACTGTAAGAATATTAAGATGAATTAAACGAGAAGAAACTGCAGGCCAGGGCAGTTGCTGTATGTTCAAAGATTATGGAGCTCATCCTCACCAAACATGCAAAGATCAACAGTTGAACAAATTAATACAATTTTGCATAATAGAATTGCACTCCCAAAGATTTCAAAG
>JBBYHQ010000012.1:4903190-4915360 GCA_038382645.1 Spergularia azorica
TAAAGGGTTCCTTATCATATGAACACCACTATCCCACAGGAAATTTCTACAGATTGCATTTATTTTCTTAATAACAATCTTCGGAATCACAAAGACCCTAGCCTAGTAGTCATGCAAATTCATCAAGACAGCTCTTACCAAAGTCAACCTACCAGCATAAGACAATTTCCGAGCCCCTAGAGCTCTGACTCTACTAACCACATTCTCAGCCAGAATATTACATTCCATAGAAGAAATTCTGCCTGCTGTGACTCTACCAAATGTCTTGTTTTCAAGTTCAACGTCGTTTTATGCACAATCTTAGCAAGTTATACCTGTACAGTACTCAAGTTCAATAGTTGCACAATACTATTATAACCTTCTTAAATGTGCTTGCGTAGTTAAGATTTTAACAAACGTAAAAAGAATCAGAGTTTAAAGTAGGGTTGTCTGATCTGCGTACGTCAACACGTACCTTAGCATGCATAGATCAGAGTTTCTTGTGTTTTATTACGGAGTAATATTCATGCTCCCCATGATTAAATAGACTTAATTATTTTCAGTAGTATGAGCAGCACAACACTTTGGCCTACCGTTACTCCATCCATATCTTGAGAAGTCAGCTGATTTCAGCCATGGTGTAAATTTTGCCGTCGCCGGAGCAACCGCAATGGACACTACAACCCTAGCAGCAAGAAACATTCACGTCACAGCTACCCAAAGCTCACTAATGAGGCAGCTTGATTGGTTCAAGTCTCACCTTAACAGCATATGTGCCAATCCTTCAGGTAATATATACATTATCCAATCCCCTACCATTCTTTTTTAATTTTAGTTTATATTCTTCTCACATAATTAAATCAAACGCAAACACGTAAGCAATTCAAACGGATGGAGTAATATAATATAATAATGTAGAGTTTTCTGGATTGATTTGTTCTTGTTTTTGTATTGTTAGAAGTATTTGTCACTTCCATATTAGAGCAGCAGGTTATATATATATATACTTACATTGTTTTCTCAATAATCTTCAATATAGAGTGCAAACAAAAACTGGAAAAAGCACTCTTCCTCGTAGGCGAGATAGGAGGGAATGACTATAATGGTGAAACTTTTCAAGGTAGAACTATGTCAGAGCTCTACAGTTTGGTGCCGGATGTTGTTCAAACCATATCACAAGCCATCGAGGTGAGCACCAGAATCGGTTTTTTGTTTAATTTACTCGTATATATATTGATATCATTGTTAAAATTTGATTTCATAAAGTTAATTGAAGTATATTGATTGAATTGTGTCTATGCTACTCCAGGAAGTAATTGATCTTGGCGCCAGACAAGTAGACATATTATCGTACCAGGAAATTTTCCCGTTGGATGTATGACGATCTACCTCTCAACATTCAAGACTAAAGACTCAACTGCTTACGATGAAGTCGGTTGCCTAAAGAGTTGGAATGAATTGGCTGCGTTCCACAACAATCATCTCCAAAATGCGGTGAAAAACCTTAAGCAGAAACACCCTCATATAAACATAGTCTATGCGGATTATTACTCCGCATTAAAATATGTCCTTAATGAAGCTCCGACGCAAGGTTCGTTCGTAATACTTTTCAAATTAATCCTTTTAAGTTTAACTTATACAATAATCTAGCTCAAGTCAATAATTTTTTGGCCCCCTTATTTATTATTAACTTATAATACGTTTTTTTTTTCTTAATTCTATTTTACAGGATTTGACGTGAAAAATGTTCACAAAGCTTGTTGTGGGATTGGCGACGACACTTATAATTACAACGCAGCCCAAACATGTGGATCATCTATTATGGCAAGATGTTGTGCAAATCCAAGGGATAGATTGAGTTGGGATGGAATACATCTCACAGAACATGCTTACCATCTTATGGCGGATTGGCTGCTCAAGCGTATTGTTCCTTCAATCGCCTAATGTACCAAGCTGTTTTGTAATACTTCTCGACGCACAAAATGTCGTTTCAAAAAGATCAATGTATAAGCTATATATATGTGGATCGATGTTTGCTTTAATTCCCTGGTATTCAGGATGTATGATGTTTCTGATAGAGGATGAGTAGGACTAGTCTATTCTATCAGTTTCAAACGATGTATATATATATTGTGGTTATGTGGAAAATTTGATATAATGCCTCCTATTTAGAATGATGATGTTTCAATTTGTTTTAATCTGCAGTTTCTTACTAGTAATGTTGAGAGTCATACCTAAATGAAATGAAATGTTTACTTAGTGTAAGAACTTTTACATAGCTAATTTATGAGCACTGAGTTAATTCTACCAGGTCTACTTTATTATAATTAGCAAATGAATGACTAGTCTAAAACAGCAAAATGAACATCATTCAATTCGAGATGGGAGAAAGTAGTCATATGTATGCTTATAATAGCATATTGATTCAAAGTTGGAGAGTTAAACTTAAAGGTATTTTCCTATCCTAATAAAACATTTACAATAAAAATTTATTGTGGTTAAATAATGGCAACGATCTGTTTTAATGCTTAACTTAATTGAGTATAATGAATACAATTGTAATCAAGTATAAGGGATACAATCGTAAACCTTATTTACTCTATTATAATTAAGACAAAGTGACAAACTATCAAGAATCTGTGCGACACTTGACATTGTACCTTTTCAATTTTAAATAGAACACAAATACAAAGTTCAAAATCCAATCCAATATAATTAATTAAATAGAAATAGATTGCAAACAAATGCGGTGCATTCAAATGAATGCCTCGACTAAAAAATAAGATAACATCGATATATAACCGTAATGTTACAACCTCGAATTTTACACTTCCATCTAATTGATGTTGTTGCAAAATAAAGACACAAATCAATTAAAAGACGACCCAAATGCAACTAAATTATAAAGACCAAAATGCCTGAGGACAGAACTAGAGTTATACAAAGAATGGTGGTGATAGTGACAATGATCAAGTTTTTGATTGCCATTTTCAAAATATTCTCTCCTGACTTTACCTTCCCTCTTTAGCTTCAATGTATGGCCTAAGACAAAAGCAATTAAGCTTGTGTAACACCTAAGTCCTTATTTATATGCACAATCAAAGATGATTCATGGACGTACGACAGTGCCTCTTTTGATTAATTGTAGATTTAGAATATTTGGATATGATATATGCACAACGATATATTTACATATATATAAAGTAAGGATTCAGATCCCCTGGAGTTATTTTTTCATAGAGTTGGTAGAGTTTACTATAAATGGAAAATATAACTGAAAATATATTTTTCAATTCTATCGTGTAGAGTTATTTTTCAACTCCAGGGGATCTCAATCCATAAAGTAAGGGCATGAACATGATATGAATGGATTTGATTTGTTTCAATATGATTTCAATGAATCTTATCTGATTTCAATATATTCAAAAAGGAATTGGATCCCCTAGAGTTGAAAATAAACTCTACACGGTAGAGTTTACTTAATAAGGTAAGAATTAATTATTTTGCATTTTCTTTGTGCATTCCAAGATCCTCTTCTTTTTGTCTTATTACTAGTTTTAGCAAACTCTACCAACTCTACCAAAAAATAACTCTAGGGGATCCTCACCCATTGAAAAATGAGAAAAATTAGATTAATATAGGTGAATTAATTAATACCAACAACTAGATAGACTAGCTAGATTCATGTAATGTTACTTGAAGTTACATGAATCGATCGATTTGAAATAGGCACGAAATATTAATTCGATCCTCCAAATGTGTCATTATTGCACACTAAGGCCCTGTGCGATTGGACTGCATTTTTCTGATCTGATTTGATTTGATTTGAATTGATTTGAATTGAACTGATCTGATTTGATTTGAATAAACTTGATTTGATTTGATCTGAATTGAATTAATTGATTAATTAAATGCAATTAGAAGAATTAATAACTAGAAATAGACTAGACTCATTGATTGTTATTTGGATAATTTTGATCTGATTTGATTTGATTTGAATAAAACTGATTTGATTTGATTTGAATAAATCTGATCTGATTTGAAAACACTGTTGAATATATAAGTTGAATCGCACAGGGCCTAAAAAAGCCATATTCGACCTCGATCGATTGTACATTTGTACGTATTGTATTCTATCGCATGGGTAAACTTGCTTAGGTTTTTATTGATGAGAAAATCTCCTTTCAAATCACAATGGAAAATTGAAGGGCTAGATCAGAGGTTGTGTAACGAGGGTATTACCATTCCATATTTCCATTGTTTCATCCCCTCTGCCCCTCGCACGAATCCAATTTTGCTTGTTTTCTTGTAGTGATGATTGAAAAGAATACGCAAACCGAATATATTCATCATCTTATCTAACCTTTTGCATTTCTATTTGGCAGTGCTATAGAGAATATATATCGCCAAATTATTGTTACAAAGTTTGATGTTCTCTTCATAGAATAGTATCACGAAAATAGTGTGCATCTTCTCGAGCCCAATAACTTTTTATATATTATCTTGTTTCAGCTTTCTTACACACCCCTTGCTATAAATTTGTACAATCGTTGATCCATTTTCATCCAAGTCAAAGCACTAAGTGAATACTTGAATTGAAGTACTACTGTCTAAGCTTTCCAGGTATTTTAAGCTTATTCATATACATATACGTAATTAATAGAATCATGTATGTAAAAACTTGTAGATACTCCATACATACGTATTTCATCGTTGGTCTTTTAGAAGGGATAGATGAACTCCTTGGCATGCATATAAAAATATATATAATTTGATGAAGTATTATGAACGTATTACTAACTAGCTAGATGGATGTTTGATTTGATTCAGGCTAATTAAGCTAAGAACGACATCATGGCTCAAACAACTGCCTCAAGTGCGTTCATGGCCGAGCGAGATGCTGCATTCGAGAAATATATGAAGGAAAGCGCGGGCGAGTCGCACATCTTGCCTCCTAGAGAATTGGTTAGGTTGGGCCGACGATCACGATTTGCACAAGGAAGAGGGCGAGTACGGTAGCTTCATATGGTCTGGTCACGAGGACCCATTTCCTAGCCTTCTTCCAAAAAAAAATTACACTCGCGTGTTATACAAAGACGGAGATTTTCCAGACAACTTCAAGGGTGCGGTCGTTTATGTCGATCGTAAACATCCCGTCCCACGTAAATGGGTTTTTGCTTTAGACATCGCGGCCAACAAGGTTTGCATGCATCTATAATCTTGCGAATAAATCTTTTGTGAGACCCTTTAGTATGAGACTTTGTGCTTGCAAAACAATGTTACATACTGTTAGAAGTTGCTTTCCTAATACAGGTTCGGGTTGATGCCGGTCCAATCGGCCCTATCGACTGGAACGTGGTTCTAGTGAACTTGGATGCAGCTACGGAAAGAATGTTCTACACAGACCCGGCTCTGAAAGGTATTGCATACGGGAGGATCATCACCTTTTCCGTTGAGAGAACTCGCATCTTACATATGGGGTACCACGAAGAATCAAATTAAGTATGGTGCGCATGCTCCCTTTAATTTGAAGCCGTGAAATTGAAATGTTACAACCACTAGTAACGATAACGATAATTATGTAATAAATAACAGCAGAGATACTGCTGCCTATATGATATTTATGCTTGCTTGTAATCTTTTTTCAGTATTTGGTAAGACTTTCTCCTTGTAATCTGTAACCTACTCATAATAAGAGTAAGACTATTTGAATATGTCATATTAATCAAAGAAAACACATATATAAAGGAAAACGACAAAAAAATTATTACATCGCTGCTATCTATTACATCCAAAGGTCCAGGTACCACCCAAACACGAGTTCAAGAGTCAACCGGGCCAAGATGCGCCGTGAAATGCGCGCGGCCTTATTACCCACCTACGAATATGATTAAAATTAAAGTACAAGAACTAACACGAGAAGCTAAAGCTTAGATACCCGACACTAGAAAACCAAAATTAAATAACTAGAAGTAACTGAGCCTAATCTAATTTAAGCGCATTAATAAGGAGAAAGTCTTAATGTATATTTATATACATTTCTAAATGTATATGCCTCATTTTTTATTCACATGTCCCACCACATTTCATTTCTCTTTCCTCAATTTCACCACATAAAATTAAAAAATATACCCAGTAAAGCGGGTCTGTCTACAACACAACGCCCTGGGTCCTTGTTGCCATACCATCCGTTACCCCAACTCAGCCGCGTTTGCCTCTACAATGTCGGGTTGTCATCGTCTATCCCTCATCACCAGCTTACACCCAACTCTCAGTACCTCACCCTCTCCACCCCGCAATTGTAACACCCCGTAATTTTTGGGAATTAAGGTAATTAAGGCCAGGGTGTTACTCTTTGTTATATATATTAGAGGATTTAATCAAGTTTTATTGGAATTCGGTCAAATTATTATGGGTTGCTAATTATAGAATTACACAAGAGTATTCAGTACTTATTTGATTTTGAATCAGTTTTGCGGATCACTTATCTCACACAACTAATTAAGCCCAAACTCGAGTTTACCCACATACCCGTTTACATATAATAAAAAAAACCCTTACTTTTCTCTCATATTCATTCGGCCCCCTCCTCTCCATCTCTCTCCTTTTCATAGCTTCCACCCTCATAAGATCTCAGCACAACTGTCTCAACTTCAAACGCACACAACTCCCACATACGACCTTTGATTAGGACGTGGTTGGTGGCGTTAGAACCGTGCTTTCGATACGAATCCAGAAACATATAGATCGTGCCAAGATTCTACCTGATTCTCCCTGTGGTGGTGTTTTAGTGGAGCTGTATCTATCTACCCGAGAACTGTTCCTCCTCTCGGTATCTTGATGATTCCCGTCGACTCCTAAGGTGTTTTAGGACGAGATTTTATGGAGATATTTATAACTCTAGTTTTAACAACATATCCAAAATTGGTAAGACTTAGACTTGTATACCAAAAGTTATATTAGAATTTGTGGGTAAACCCTAATTCATGTTTATGGTTCAGTGTGAGCTTGATTTCGTTGATCCGCTCGGAGTTTGTGGACGAAATTTTGAGGAGACGTTCCTGACATAATATTTTATGACATACCCAAATTTGGTAATCAAAACATTTCTTAAACGTCAGTTATGCCTATTTATTTGGTACTGCCTTGATTTGGGTTCTTAGTCAATTAGTGTCATTTGTGGTTGTGTAATTTGTAATTAGGCTTGATGGAGTAAAAGACTATGATTCATGACTTAAGGGATTGGGTATGATTGATTTGGGAAGAGATGATGTTAGAGTAAAAAGGAGAAATGGATTAGCGTTTAAGGTAATAACGTTGAGCATGTTTGTATTGTTCAATCTCATAATCCTTGTCTTTGCTTACCTGTTTTGCCTACTCTTTATTATTCGCTCTTACAACTTGAGATTCATATTTGTGTATATGCATATCCTCTTGTGTGGCTATGCCATCCTTTATTGATTCTATATAATGTACCTTAAAGTTGAAAGTGAAAGTGGAAATAATATGTGAAACCATCTAGAGAACGGCCTTTGTGTCATTGTATTCGCTATATATAACCTTTGATCAAGGTTCTGTGTTAAAGGGTTGAAGATCAGCTACCGAACCCCCTAATAGGCTTCCTCCTAGGGACTTGTACCTCCTACCATCCCCCTAGCGAGTGGTGTGCACATTCGGGTCATTAGAATTACGTTACTTGTTTACTCTAGATGTGGTAGTGTTGGGGTAGGACCCTTGTCTCGATTTAGTGTCCTCACGGAGGCCCTCGTATAACGTACAAAGATAATAAAAGAATTGAAAGCTTGAATTGGCACAAAGCGTGCCCGATTGATCTTACTCCTGTCGCTTTGGGTTGTGCTCTCTTGCGTAGCTTTGTCTATTCTTTGTTAGCTACGCGCCAGTAAGGCACGTATCTTAATCGTTTACATTGCTTAAATTTCTTACTCAATCTGTGCTGACGTTCTTTGTTTTGGGTTGTGTCCCTACCCTATTCTGGGGCCTGTGTCATCCTTTGATGGCGCAGTTGACAGGTTGTAGATTGAGATGCATTGTATGGTGAAGCGTCAGTGCATGTTGGGCAATTGTTATAAAGTCATTAAACATTTACACTGGGAAAGATTTGTAGTTTATCTTTGAGAGGTGTTATTCGTCGCCCACCCTAATACTAATATCGCCTGCACTATTCCCAAACTACCCTTACTAAGTTAAAATATACTCCCAATTTGCAAATTTGATTCCCAATGAAAGATTAAACCATTCCCATTCCCCACCCCTATGTCGCCTATCCAATCTCAATTACAAAAAAAAAAAAGATCACTTAATCTCACCATTATTCCCGATCAAACATCAACCCCAAATTCCCAACCATTTACGCACATCTGTTCTACACACCGTTGCGAATTCATAGACTTGTCACGAAAGATCGTTCATCACTGGTTGCGACGCCTTGAGTATTAGATGAGTAGATGAGATTCGTTTTCTAATTAATTTGCAGATTGTCGTTTTAAAATTTACCAAATGAGAATTTGCAGAAATTGATGAATTGTTAGCAGTTAGAACGACTTGATCACAATGGTGATGGTGGAAAGGGTGGTGGTGAATTGGTGATAGGTGTTGGCCTAGGTGAAACATCAAAGATAACTTTTTTTGTTTAACAAAGCCACAAAGAAATGTCAGTGAGGGTTGTTCGTGTAAGTTGTTTTGATGAGATGAGAAATCGAGATAAATGAGAATTGCATACGGTATGTGATTTATAGTAAGAGGCCAAAAAGGGTATAATTGGAAAATGTTGCAAAAACTTGGGCGAAAGTAGTAAAACTTGGGCGACGAATAGCTCTTCACTTATCTTTTTGGTTTGATTTCCGATTTGTAGACTCAGCTAGAAGTCTTCCGCTGTCATTTATTCTTTTGGATTATTTTGTTGTAGTTTGTTTTAAATTAGCTTTGCCGTTGACTTGGTAGTCAATGGCGGCATAACATTTTTTTATTTTTGTATTTAAAGATAGCAAAAATTTAGGGTTGTTACAGCACTACCACCCCTAAACCCGATCCAGCCTCTCCCAAGACCGCCCCGTCGATATGAACCTTAGCTTCATCGTACCACCCGGGGAGGGGAGAGGGTCTCAAACAATCATCACCTACCTCCCCCCCTGCGCTGTTCCCTCCCAACGAGATCTTCACTTTTTAAACCATGAGATGATATATGGGTTTTAGAGGTGGCTTCCATTATTATTGGGTTGTGTTGCAATGTATTGTGGTCGGGCTATGACACAACAAATGAGATATCATCATTCATCTGCTTACTCTTCTTCTCACCCCGCTCCTCTTGCCGTGCGTGCCGTTCACATTTCCTGACTTCATTAGATTGTCTCCCGGCCCCCCACCTGCATATCCACCTCCCCGTCTATTGCTACCTACAAATTCCGTGCATCCCCAAGCCTAAGTTATTTCTTCGCCTTTTTTATAGGGGATATGTATTTGTAAACTAACTTTCAACACATTTTTTTTTTTTACTTCTTTTCATAATCAGTAACAAAATATTATGATAATAATATTAACTACATGTGTTGGTAATAAAATATAGCTAATGTAGTAAAACTAATGCTGATATTAGACAATTTTATGTGTCTGCATCATCCTTAATCTATAACATGAAGGTGCTAATTTTGGCAAGGTAAGATTTACTCCTTACAAGACAAATTAATCACTACACTCCTGTATAAGTTGCTCGTTGCCAGCTTGCCTAGCTAGTTGCCCGCGGCCGTTAGTTAATTATGTCAACATAATCTCACGCTCTCAACCATAATCTTGGACATAAAAAAAAAAAGGTTATATATACCACTTCTTTGTGATATAGAAAAACAATGTATTCTTGCAATAAGAAAAGATTAATGCCGGTTTTTTGTTCATGCATTGCATGTTCATGATATTTTTTTTTTTTTTTTTTTTTTTTTTTAAAAAGGTAAGCGGAGTACAAGAAAGGCTATTAGGTGCCCCTACTATCCAGGGTTGCACCCAAAAGCCGGTGGGACGGTACAAGAAATAAAAAAGAAAAAAGAAAAAAGGTCGAGCCAAACCAATGTCTCAGACCACTTAGAAGGAGGTTGGCTGGTCCAGAAGAGCCCAAAAAAGAGCGAAGGGGTAAGCAACTGGTCCAACCAATCTCAAATTTAAGTGCCAAAAACACCGGAAGACAGGCCCAACCCAAATACAACAACTACAAAACCACATAAAAAGTCCAAACAAGACCAAAGTTAAGGCCCAAAACGGAACCCTAACTAGGTCCAACTAAAAAAAACCCTAAAAACTTGCTAAACCTAAGACACAAAACAAACGACCACCGCCGCCGAGTGTACAGTAGCCCCGGCTGCCACAGCTTACACAAACCGCCACAATAGCATCAAACCCAACGGACGTCCTTACGACCCCGTCAACAGTAAGCAGTGGTTCTCGAAAAAGCCATTTGCGGCCATCAGTTGTCGGAGGTGGCTTTGTCGCCGTCGTTAAAAAAGAACATGCAAAGGAAAAACCAAAAAACAAGATCTACTCCACACAATGGAATAAATCGTACATCGAGGAGGAACACAAAATAAGAACAATCAAAGATAAGAATAAAAGTCTAACGGAAAACCGCCATAGAAAACTTGACATGGATAGTCGCTGCCATCAGATCTGCACATAGTTGTTCTTGGACAAGAACCGCGGCTTGCTCGTCGTTCCTCGTTCATGGCCTGAAGTAAGGCCATGGAGAAGATTGCATGAAGAAGAGGGCAGGAAGGAGAGAGTAAGTTCTAAATCACCAAAGAGAAGTGATTGTTAACCGATAAAAGAAACATCGATGATTTTCTAGGAAACATCAATGAATTTCATAGGTTGGAAACATTTTTTCATGTAGAAATCATATCTCCCTTGATGGAGTTCATAGGAGGTTCTAGAGAGAAGAGAGAGAGAGTTTCTCTCTCTAACTCTCAAACCCTGGTGCTGTCGGTTATATGTTCATGATAAATTAGACTTGCGGTAGCGCCACTCTCACTCTCAACAAGAAATTAAAGTGCTTTCATATCTAATTGTTTGATTATAATTTGGTCATATTGGACGTACTTTTCTTCTTGCAGCCAATCCAATTTCATAGTTCTACATAACACCAAACTTGTCACAATGGCTAGAATACTTGGAACATTTATCACATACCTTAGCTTATATTGAGCAAAGCATAAAATTAAAGCTCATAACCAGTGTGTGTATTAAGTTAACATATTGTAATCAAATTATTCACCATTCTTAGCGGCTCTTTCTCCTCTCATGCCAATCAACTTCGGCAGCACCTTGCTTTGTCTTGCAATGTTGTCACTATTTATGATTGCCATCACCCCATATTAATCAAAACTATCTAGCTACAACCTTTATGATGTAAGTTTTTCCAAATCGCTCAAAAGTTTGGCAAATCAAAAATATGTTGTGCAGCTGATGGGGGGTCAAGGAAGAGAAAAGAGGAAGGGATATTTTGTTGTTGTGTCAGTTTACAAGTGCGTGGAGAAGGTTTCGAGAGTTGGATGAAGGGTTTCAGGACTCGAGAGACAAATATTGAGCATGAGGATAGGGTGTTACTAATATCGGTGGCACCGAGAGAGGGAGAAGAAAAGTAATAACAAAAAACATATAGTTGAAAAAAATTAATGTAACAGGGTGGGTGAGCAAATTATTGACTAAGAAAATTAAAATAATTTTGTGCATTGCACGGGCGCAAAAGGTAGTAATAATATTCATAGGCTAACAAGAAAAAACTCACATAACATTCGTGTCACAATAAGATATGATTATGTTCATTTTCAAATATTAAAATCACTAATGAAAATAAATTCATTATATCATTAATGGATCAATCATGCTATGCTACACTGGGGGTACCTTCCTTTTGGTACCCCCCGGCCAAAATGAATCACAGGCTTATACAACAACACGGCCCAACTAACAAAACGCGGCCCAAAAAAAAAACAAAAACCGTTTCCCCCTTTTCCTTCTAAAATAAACATTTTCTCTCTCTTCCAACGGTTAACATTTTCTTCTTCCCCAAAAACTACTCTTCTTCTTCAACAAGCTTCTTCCCGCCCTCAACAAGATCGAAAATGTCGAAAAAATTAGCAAAAATGCCTCAATTGAAGCAGAAAAGAAAAATCGGAGATATGATTACA
>JBBYHQ010000012.1:4930558-4944445 GCA_038382645.1 Spergularia azorica
TAGTCGGAGACACAACAAAGCTGAGCAACATTAGCAGGTGTGATCTCAAAATTAATGCCGTAACAGAACTTTGCAGCGAGCTCAAATATTTCGGCACCACCAGGTAGGTTGAGAAGCTCGATCTTTGATATGTCAGAATCCCGGTAGTCAGCCACTATCTTGCGTATTCGCCCACTACGAGAGACTAGAGGGAACTGCATGTAAGAGAGTATATAATAAGGACTTGCATCATAGTCAATCATGATCATCTCTTTTTAAGAATGTAAAATTGCCGTTATATCTGGGCTCAATACACAAATGCATGACTTTGATGTGAAAAGAACAATATATTAGAGGTTCTCCTGTCTTGGTAGTCATACTTCCAAATTTCAACATGAGATTACTTTTTAGATCACAATAATAAGAATGAGACACCAGATAGCACAGAGCTTGAGCCAAGATTGAGTACAGGTTACAGAGTTTGGGTAATTGTGTGTACAGAAACTGGAGCAAACCGAATGCCTCAAGTGATCCGCACATAAGTACTAAAAAGCAGCACATTAATTTGGAGACGTAGATGATGCAAGCAGAACTGAGGAAGCAGTCTAAGGAAGAATAATACAACTTTTCTGTTAAAAGGATACCTTATGAAGTGCAAAGGTCCTTCCAGGGACTTCGATGGTGATATCACTGGGGACATCTCGGAATATCCTGCAACATAAAAGCAGAAATGAAGAAAACACAATTGACACTTCGTATAAGGAAAAGTAGGAAAGGAGCCAGCTGTTAGACAAGTGAAAATCAATAAGAGATTATGCAAATTCCATTGTATAAGATAATACTCCAGCTAATTTACTTGGATTTAATTGATAGGAAGAGAGCAGTGCGCCAGTGCTAGTGACAGTCTACAAATGCACTTCGCATTTAGGGAAGGAAATGTTTCTTCACATACAAAGTTCAGTCTCAGTATTGACCAACCAATGTACAAAAATGCAACATATCACAGAATATAGATGATCACAGCAGAAAAGGAAAAAAAAAAAAACAAAAAACTTGAGGGTATTGTTGGTAGGGTTAAAGGAAAAACCAGCTGTAAGGTCCCATGATTTCTGATAGGGGAGGGTCAAGATTGAAGGCTAGAGATAGTGAACCGCAAGTGAATAAAGTAAAGACGGCAGTTCATTCATTGTAACTCAACGGAGAAGATGCTCCCGAGAAGACTAAAAGAGAAGTTGGAAAACAACTCTTAGAAGACGAGAAATACCCAACAGCAGAAAAATTGCCAACATTTAAGGTGAGACAGCCTCAGTGACTCTTTTACTCATTTTCCTCATCAGCATCAGAGAGCACAAGATCATGATGAACATTGAATTGTGACAAATATTTTCAGAAATTGGAATCCCAAGCAACGGCAGGCAGATCCTCTTACAAGATATACACTAATCTTAACATGTACGAGCATGTACTGTCATACACACACATACACACACACAAAAAAAAAAGGAATAGTAAGATCAAACTATCAAAACATTAAAGGAAGCTTGTCTTTAGCTCAAACAATCATCGTAGGGTAAACAAAAGCTTGGCTCCAGATCTCTGGAATGCACGAAGCTTGAAGCTGACACCTATTAACTATATATTCCAAAGATGATGATCGATGTGGACATTGACACATTTTGTCGCGCAAAATGTTTCTTGTCTTACATAATGGGATACAGTCACTGATTGACCGCAAACAAAACAAAAAGTTTCCATCTATCATTCTCTTTGATAAGACCTATTCATCCTGACTTTGAGTTACATTTCCAAACACAGACACATGACTGAAGTAACACGTTGCTACGACTGCATCCCTTTATTCGATCCAGCTCTCAGTCCTTTTCGATTTTTCTACCACAACAACACTAATCCTACATTAAAAGCATCCAAAACAAAATAACAAAAAGAAGTCGAAATTTCAAAATTTTCACATGAACAATCAGAAAGAGCTAATCTTTAGACTTCACTGTCGATATCATGTAAAATGTTCGTTGTCCTACGTAATGTGACGGATCTATATGACCGCAAACGAACGACAAAAAAGTTTCAATCTTTCATCCTCTTTGAATAAGACCTATTAATTCAATGATTGCACTGCAATTTCACAAATTTACAGCTCTAAATCTTCTACAATTTTGCTGCCACTCCAACACTACTACTAAAAATTATGAAAATTCAAGGAACACCCATCAAATAAAATGCAAAACCCAGAAATCGAGCAAAAGAACAGCTCAAATCAACTCATAATTCAACTACTCCAGCACAGTTTCAAACCATAATTCAGCTCAAACAATGAACTAAACAAAACAAAACTGAGCACATGTATATTTTGCGTGAAAGTGAAGCAACAAACCATTCATTGCCGCGCTGCCGAGAACCTTTAGTGGTAAGGGAAAGATGCTGCTGATGCTTATCAGGTCGGTCCATAGAAGCAGAGGGAGAAAACAGAGTAACAAAAATGGGGAATTTTGGAGTAAAAAGAAGAAGAAGAAATAAGTGGGGAGTGGGGGGAAAAGAGAGAGGAGAGAGAAAGAGAGACAAAAGACAGAGACACAAGAGACCCAAAATTCTTTGAGGAATTTCGTCGAACAGGTGGTGTGCATACGAATAATAGATTGCAATTGTCCAAATTACTCATGTCCCTTTTTTTGTGGGGTATCATCATCATCATCTTCCTCATCAATTTGCTGAAACACTGGGGGTTCATATTTTGGATTATGGTCATCAGTCGCATGAAATTTATATGAAATTATAAAACTATATTATAAAAAATTTAGACTATGGTATGGTATTATTAAGCCGTTAAAAAGGCAGGGAAAAAGGGTGGGAAAGTCAAATAGTCTGTTGGTGGGGCGGGAAAAATAGGAAAAAGTTTGTTAAAGGAGTTTGACATTATTATACTACAACCTAGATTCCTAGAGTAATCTTTTTTTTTTTTTTTTTTTTTTTTTTTTTTTGTGTAAAAAACAAAATGATATCACATTTTTTGTACATTTTGCTTTTGGTATAGTGACAAATCTTACCGATTTTATTTGTTTAATTATGATTTTTTTTTTTTGGTGGTGTTGTTTAATTATGATTTTGTTTCTTTCTAAGTGGGATTGGTAGAGTTTTTGTTTTTGGGTGTTTAACAAAAAAATTGCATGATGTACACCAGATTTAACGTAAATTAATATTATGTTAAATTCTAGAATGTAGTGAATAATCTTGATATGCAGAGGATGAAAAAAATCTGGAAAATAGATTTGTGGTAAAATCCTCACCCTTCGATTGTAAAAGTGGGGTACGTAGGATTTTTCATTCTCCCTAAGTACCTAAACTTATCTCGTATATCAGTCATGGTTTGATTAATCTTCGAATAAATTAAATCAGAAATCTTCTTCATTTCTTGTATGAAATAAAGATTTCAATTTCATCATTTACCAATCAACTTAAAACACATATCTTGGTACATATTTTAATTAACTTGAGCAAAAAAAAGAATTTAACTACGTTTTCATTGGCATATGAAATGAAAAGGATATAAGTAAGGTGCAAACTCTTTACAGATGCTAATAAACTTAGGCATGACCGCATATATATCGAACTCAAATAATATATAATACCGTTCAATAATGTGCCTCATCCCATGCAAAGGTGCAAAACATATAGGGATTGACTCGTACTACACATACAATGCTCCTATCTAATTAATCCTACAAAGTAAGCAAAAGATTAGGCTTTATTAGTTATTACATGAATATTTTTGTTTTAACCACCTTTTTCCCCATGGAAAAGGTCACAAACGTGCACAGGGAAAGTTATAGTAAAGAAAAAGGGAATGAGAGGAAAGCTAAGAAATTTGAAGAACGAAAACGCGGTGGTGCAAAATGAGATATACAAACAAACATGATTATAAATCCACCACCTTAATTAATTGTTGTGGGCTCGACTCACTTCATTACTAAACTACTCTTACAAACTGCATTTTGGATATAATCATCCAAAATGACCAAATGCGTAGTCCACTATAACCACAATGGTGCAATGTTGCCAATGTATTAAAACAAAAACAAAAAAAATACATGAAGCGTTTTTTAATTTGGGACAGAGGAAAAATTGCATGCATTTGTACGGTGGGCCGGGTTTCACAAAGTGGTTTTAAAAATTTATTTATATTCTTTGTAAAACTCGCTATGGTGGTGAGAGTCGTGAACAACATTTGCAAGTTTATTGAGAAGGGATAATGTGAGGAAAGGTTTAAGATATGGAGTATGGATGGTGATGGGATACCATGAAAATTGAGAGTGAATATAATGATTAAGATAAGGCTTTATGTTGAAGGCACAATGAAAGCGCATGCTACTTTGAGTGGACAACAAAGTCTCTTACAGTCTTTTACTCTTTAGGGATCGGATCACGTACCTTCACAGTCTTGCGCAAGCCCCGCATGCGATGCTACATCCAACTTTGACCTTGGGTACTTAGAGCATCTCCAGGGGTAAATTATAAGGAATGTAGTTTCGATGCTGACTGTTGTATACTCCGGTGATGTCCCATAAATGATAGTCCAATTTTCATAGCAAAAGTTCCATAGCTTACAAGCTATCGACCTTTTGTTGTTAGTGTAAAGGTAAAACAAAGTTATAAAAGAATATTGATTATTAATTAGAATTATATATGTTCTTGTTATGATCGTTGTAAGTTTTAGAAATTCGAGAGATTATTGTTGGATTTAGCTAGGTTTAAAGTTTTCCAAGAGACAACAAACTGTACAGAATACAAGCTGCTTATTAAAATCTTGAGAGACATTGGTAGACCAACGTGGGGAATTTACACCAACAGTTAGAGCAATGCTTATACCATGCTCCAAGGAGCACAGGGAGCATGGTAGTCCCACTCACAAAAGAGGAGTAGGGACCACACTTACAATAATTTAAAATTATTCTAAGTGTGGTCCCTACTCCTCTATTGTGAGATAGAGTATCATGCTCCTTGTGCTCCTTGAAGCATGGTATAATTTACCCAGTTAGAGCTGGGCACGAGTCGGGTTTGTCTGGATCATTGCTAGGCTTGACCGGGTCCAAATATTGCCCTGGCCCTACCCTAACTAGTGAATGCCGGGCCAGCAGGCCAAGGCAGGAAAAGCTCGACCCTAACCCTATAACTCGTAGCGGGTTTGACCAGGTAAGGGTTGGGATAATTGACTTTTATGGCTTAGGTTTTTTTTTTTTTTTTTTTTGGTGACTGAAATAAGGGGGCTTGCTCTTAATTGTCATTGATGTTTTAAACTCCAATGAAATATCATTTGTCATGAATGGATCATCTTCACCATCACCGTCCTCATTGGCGGATCCAGAAAAAAAAAATCTCAGTATCCCAACAATATTTTTTTGGTGTCCCGCCCTTGTTTGTTAGGACCTTTTTTTATAAGTTTTAGTACAAAATTTGTATTCTGGGAATTGTTTCCCGGTACCACCCCTCCCCCTTATTAGATCCGCCACTGACCGTCCTCCTCCTTAACTCCTTTTGTTCTTTTTTATGCTTGATCAGAACACTTTTTACATACACATATATTTCACGGATTTGGGAGTTAAGTTTGATCGTTTTCCATGTAATCAGTGGCGGATCCATGCCTATGGGTATGGGTTTCGCGGACACTTGAAAAAATTTTGGAAACTCAAATTTTTAGGCTAAAACTCTTGAAAAATACCTTTATATAGGTAGAGGAACACCGAAAAAATATATTAGGACACCGGGAAATATATTTTCTAGATCCGTCACTGCATGTAATATTCTCCTACAACACTCAAAGCCGACTCGAAAACTACAAGAACATCCTTTGTAATTTTGGTTAGCGTCGAAAATTGGTGGGTCTAATTGTGTCACCAAATAAGTATGTTAAAATCATTGTCATTGGTCCTATCGTGCATAAATGATACTCCCTCCTTCTCAAAATATATGTTTTTCTCACATTTCGAGACGCTTCTTTGACCTTCGATTTCTCTCAAAATATAAGTGTAAAAATTATGAAATTATACTCTTGTGAAAGTATATTTCACAATGAATCCAATGGAATAATTTTTATAAATTTTGCAAAATATTTTTTTATGAAATTGAAAGTCAAAACTTGTCTCGTAACTTGTAAACGTCATATATATTGAAATAAATGGAGTAAAAATATTCATTTATGGAAGATGTAGAATTCTTGGAAATCACTTTTTTTTTTCTTTTTTTTTTGAAAATAATTGAACATGAATCATCACCAAATCTACTTGCTGTGGACATAGGTGAAGAGGAAGAAGAACCACCTTCGAAATTTGTAGCACTACTTTTGTCATGCAAATCATACAACTGACTCCAAATAGAAATGCAAGCTTTCACATAATTATCTACATCATATTCTTGTTCTAATCTAGTGTTATAAAATTCTAAAATCTTTCTCAACCCCTCGGATCTATTAGCGGGATCAAGAACTGATGTAAGGTCATACGGAGTATACAATAGGAAGTTCATATAGGTATAAAACAACCATTTTGCTCGCGTTGAATCAACAAAAGGCTTTAACATTCTTAAGAACTATAGATAAGAAAAGTTCCAATCGATTATGACCGAGACAATCTGAACAAACACGGTTTTCATATTCAGTCGTCATTAAGACAACTCACACGTTTCTCAACATGAGATTTGAGAACCAATACAAACACCTAACTCAACCATTGTATCAAATTATTGTGAGACGATCACATAAACCAATGTATCAAATTATTGTGAGATGATCACATAATAAGCCATCGTAGTTCGTATCAGTCCGATTAGTGAGGGCCTTGAGAAGTGAAAACCAACATACACATTGGTTGCTTAACATGGGCTACATAAACTTGGGCCATTCACTCTCAAGCTTATAACACCATAAACCCACATCAAACACAAGTAAAAAAATCCTGCAAAATCATCAGAAAGTTGAAATTCTTGATTGAAAAGCTGAGCTATGTATTCTTGGCTTCGAAAATCCCTCACAAGAATCAACAAGGAAGATACCCAGATACTGAACCCCAAAAATGGTGTCAGCAAACGTGAAGAAGAAGATGAATATTATGGGCTTACAATTCAGTTGATTGAGTTCATCAAGACGTTTAATTTCGACACATTTAAGAATTTCTCTCTTCCGGGTACTTTACTTTTTAATAATGGGTTTTTATTAATTTGATTCTTATTAATGTTTGTTTTTGATTTGGGGGAAAAAGATTTGAACTTTTTTTTGATGTTTGATTTGATTTAGAGGAGCAAAATGATGGGATTCAAACTACTACAAGTGGAATTAGGTTGGATTTATCTGAGTGGCAGCAACGTCATGCTACCATGATTCTCTCCAAAGTCAAGGTAATTTTTGTTTTTTTTTACCCCCTTCACATTAATTTCATGCTAGATAATGTTTTCTAATGGATTGTGGACTTGTGTTATTTACTTGAGAATTGATACCCGTGTTAGAGTAAAGAATGTGGGATCATAAAATGCTTGATTTGGTTAGTTTCGATCGATGGTGTTTATCGTTGTTTCGAAATATGATTTGATGAATGATTTAGGTATGCCATTGATAAATGCCTGTTGTGGTGCATTTGGATTATAGGTTAGGGAGGTGGTTCTAGGTGTTTTGTTGGTTATCTGCAAAACAGATGCCGATCTTATTAAGTTCAGAATTGTGGGAATAAACATTAGAGAGGTGTAATCGCTGTGGCATACTATCTAGTGTCGTTAGAGAGGAGAGGGTGTAGGACAGAGATGCCCAAGAGGTGAAATTGGTTATATGCCGTTATATGTAGGTCTAAGTAAGGTGGTTGGTGTATGAGTTAGATGTAAGGTTTTGGAAGTAGACGGGGGTGACTGTTCAGGTTGGGTCGACTGTGGATCTTTGCAAGAAAATCTACTGGCTGATGTTGGCATTAGACGGAGACAAGTTAGGAAAATAAAATAATGAGATAAGATCATGAGGTGGTTGTGTGTGTTTTGTGCCCGGAGAATACTAGAAGTGTAATTTATTAGTCTTGTAAGAGTTGTAACTCTGGAACACAATGCAGGAGACATATCCTTCACTCTACGAAAGGAACTGTTTTTTAGGTTCGGGATTCCCGTTTATGATAGGGTAGGAGTTGAGATGCACACATCATATGGTTGAATTGCAAAGAATGTTTTCTTGATTTTGGGTAGGGGACTCTTATTTTCTTTTTTTTATTTCCTTTTGTTTTTTTGAAGTGAATGCATACCCTAGTTGTTAAGTCACGTCTAGAAAAATATAACATATGATGTTTTTTGTGGTCTTGTGCTCCATCATAATCAAAGCTTCACACTTGCCCTAGAGTTCACTTGTTGGTTTTTCTGCAGAAAATGATCATGAGCACCAAATGTTAGTATTGGTTGTCTATCTATATGTAATAGAAAGCCCTCCCAAGCTCACACTCTCATTCTAAAAGGAGAAAATGGCATATGGGTCCATCCTAATCTAATCTAGTGCTTTGGTATTACTCCATAGAAGTTGTAGATAGGTAGTGCTAAGAAATCAGAGGTTATCAATCATCCATTATTAGCTATCATAATCATCCTTTGTGTAGGAATACACTTTGGGAGTCTGAGGCCACTTGAAGGTCGTTGTAATATCGTTAGTTGAGACTTACAGCTTATATATTACTATAATGCCAGAAATTATATCTATTCCAGCAATTCCTCCGTTTTATCTTCGTCATCTCTGATTAGTTATGTGAGTTCATCACACTTTACTTTCTTTTTTGGGGTCACACACTTTCATTGTCATGTAACATGATGTACTGGCTGATGTATTACGAAAGAAAGTAGTTCCATTAAGGTCTACCACTTGAGTTTTGTCATTGGTGGCATCAAGCTTCTAAGGGGGGGTTTGGTTGCCTTTTTTGGGTCTTGGTAACGGAGTCATTCGCCATTTCTTTTTTGTTTGTTTTAAGGGTTTTTTTTTTCTGTTTTTTTTTTTACACTCCATTACTTTCCTCAACTCATTTACCGGAAATGAAACCCCGCCCTCAACCCCAAGTAACAAAACTCAATCCCCCTCACTCTTTCCTCCCCCTCCCCTCTATTACCTCATCCACACCATACCACCTTGTCCCCACCATTGTTGATGCGGCTGGCCACCTATGTCGCCAGCGAAATCACGAGCGCCATCAGCTGCCTCCCACACCTCTATTTTCTGGTTTCTTCCCTCTTCTCTTCCTCCTCTCTTCTTCTCTTTCCTCTCCCTTTTTCTCTGCCAACCCCCACCCCTCGTCATCCCAACCGCGTGATCTATTAAATTTTGGGTTACATCAACAATTGAAGGCTCCGTCATAAGACGGGTTGAGGAGGGACGCAAGCCTTACCCCCTATTAAAACATAGAGAGGTTGCGCTCGGATGAACGGATTTCTTAAATATTGGGTTATTGGGACAAGTAATTGCCCATGGTCTTTATTAGCTAATCATGGTTTAAACATGGTGGTAGTCATTGGTGTAGTCGTCGGTGGTGACGGTCAACCTGGGGAGACGGGAGTGCGAAGATGAGGAGAGGGTTTGTTTAAATTAATATATAAATTGACAATTTTGCCCCTTTTTATGGAACAAACGAGTTTGCTAAGTAATGATCTTTTGTTACCATTCCACCCCTCAACCCATTCCTTTTCGGAAAGTGAAGCAAACGCCCCCTAAATGTTTCAAGAGGTTGCTTTTAAAGGAAGTTGGATATTTGTTTTTAATGATCAATTTTTCAAGCTTGTTTTCTGGAAAGTGCAATGTGAACACCACATGCTTAACTTTTGAAACATATAGCTTTTCTCTTGGAGAGCTTCCACTTCCTTTTTACTCTCTCACTTCTCTAACACAGTTGTAGTGCATGAGACTAGTTGGAAAGTGTTGTTGCCCCCCCCCCCCCCCAAACAACACAAGAACAGCAACAACCAAACCTATTCCCAAAATGATTTGGGGGCTAACATGAATCATCATCTGTACCGAAAACCCGTTCAGCAAGAGCTTTTTTTTTTTTTAAGGAAGTGAGGCAGTTTGATGAGACTTATTGATTTAATCTGTTGTACTGAAGAATAATTCACCTATAATGGTCACCTTCAACTTAATTGAAAATTGGCCAGCTTCTCAACCTTTCTAGGAAGACAGTTTTATCTTTCAATAAAAAGGGAGATTCAGTTCTTTCTAGCCCAATTCCGCTTTCCAATATGCTAGTTTAATCACATGTGCAGTGGAGGAATGGAGGATAAGAAATATCCCTCGGGCATATATACCGCATGTCTGTCCATTGAAATTAGCATCTAGTTCTGCATTTGTCCCCACTATCCATATAATGTAGTGGGATAGATTTAAGATATGTGTTTTCTGTCCGATGTCCAAGTTGAAATTACTTGGGACAGAATTACTGGGAAATATGTAAATGTAGTGTAATTTAGTTAACAATGATATTCTGAAACATCATATAGCAATCTTTTGGGATGCAAGTTTTCATACATTAATAGCTCTAAAAACTTTGGGATATAATGGAATAAAGCAAAATGGCTCACAAACTGTCTGCGCTTCTTGTGTCGTGAGAAGATGTCAGTCGGTGCAATTCTTAAAGCAATTTTCATTATGGGTTATCCGTATGCAGCATCTCTATGTATTCAATGTAGGGATAAGGCTTGCGTACATCCGATCCCCCTTACCCCGCCTTTATGGCGAGGCACTGTTGTTGTTGTTGTTGTAGGTCTAAAAAAGTACTCATATTTTCTTCCTAGATACAAACCCCCAAAAAGTTCATGTCAGTTCTGTTATGAAATTGTGGCTGGGACTCAGTTTAAATTGTTACTTTAAAATGAAATTTCATTCATAGTGACATTCATATATGGTGGTTTTGATCAACCTTTTCTTCAGAACCCCTTTTCTCAGCCTTTTCTGTTCATAAATCGAAAGATTAATGGAACTGACTAGTTGATAATCTGGGATTTGCTCATTTACTCATTTCTTAGGACCTTTATAAGGACGACAAAGGAGATAATCATCCTTATTGTCCAAACTGCCTCTTTTATGTGATTTGTAAGGTAACAACTAGGCTTTGAGGTGATGTCAAAGTCATTTCACTTGATTCATTGAAATTTTTAGATTTAGGATGTAGAAATTAGATTCCACACTAATAATCTGTGTTCACTGATTTCTTGATGTTCATGATTTGAATTGTGAATTGAGGTAATATGGGTTGTTATAACGATTGCCCTTGGACTGTGAAGATCTCTTCTCAAGCGCACAAAGTCAGAATATGAAAGTTGGACCTTCCCTAGACAAATCAATCATGTAATACTCGGCTTTCTCAAGAAGCATTTTCAGATTTTGGGTTTGGTTCCTCGGATAGATTTTTAATATGTAACCTATTAACTGGCGCTATTTTGGCCTGTCTTGTGTGCATCCTTCTCAGTTGAGGAATTCAAGAACTCGAGAAGTAAGGAGATGAGTGATAACGGTTGAAATAGTTTCACATTGTCAGTTTACCATTAGTGGAGAAGTTGGAATGTTTGGATATATACGTTCACATAACCAACAAGGCTTGTTGAGCTTGAACTTCTGTTACCTGACACTTTATATACCCGGCCAAAACACGAGTTGTTTTCTTCACAAAATCGCCATGTCTTGACTCTTTGACACACTCCTGCATCGGAGACTTGCAGCCGAGTCCGTTTCACGATTGCAATTTTTCTCAAACTATGTCTCACTATCTTTTGCAATTCAAGAAGTTATTCATGATTGCTGTTTAATCATTTTCCGCTTTTGAGCATACGAAACTGATATACAATTTACAAAGCTATCCTGTCAAAGACCTTATTGACAATATAATTTTTGTTGCTTTTGATTTGTCTCTCAAATGGGGTATCAAGCCCCAAGCTAGTGTTAAAATAGGTGATTTCAGAGCCCTTGGGTAATGCTTCCTTGCATGTGCTCAATTTGAAATCTCAGACCTTGATGTCTATCATTGAAGCAAAGTTTTCTTCGGCTCCTAACAGCATTTGATGTAGCTCCATTCTTCTCTAAGGTTGTAATTTGTGCTAAATGTTGATCAACCCTACTCTGTGACATAATATCTTTTGCTAACTGGTCTGATTGAGATAGTCCAGATTTCTGTGAAGCAATTTCAGGTAAGAGTAATGCTAGATTAGGACTCCTTAGGTCAAATGGTTGTATTAATTGTTTGATGTGGAATTTCTCAATCGTTTTTCGGACCTATTTGCTTGACTTTTGTGAAGAGCTTGCATATTATATTCCTGACCAAAAAAGAAAAAACAACATGCCTAACTTGTTCTGTTTGGGGGAAAAGGGTAATTGGTCTATTCTCTCATCTCTATGGATTCAATAATGGATGTTTCTTTCCTGCAGGAGTTGTCACAACTAAGATATAAATTATGTCCTCGACACTTGAAGGAGCGCCAATTCTGGAGAATATATTTCAGCCTTGTTAAGCACCATCTAACAGAGTAAGATATGTATACAGTGTAGAAATCTGGAGGTTTTGCAGCCCTTCTAAAGCCTAGGTGTTATTTTGTGAAAAGCTGTCTAAAGATGTCCTTCATCCAGGTTTTAGTGTTGGTGTGGCTGTTTGATCAATGGTTCTGTAGATTGGGAATCTAAAATTACTAAACGCTTGGGATTTTTTGAGGTTTGCAGATCCTAAGTTTTCAGTCATGATTAACTTCCTAAAACAAGGTGCAGTGACTGAACATGCGACGTTAAGTTCCAGAAAACAGAATCGAAGGGTTTTTTTTTTGGGGGGTGGGGGGTAGAGGGGTTCGAAGTTGTGCTTGCATTCATGAACTATCCCTTTTCCACATTTTGAGTGTAACCTGCCTTAAAAGTGCCACTTTTATAACGCCAGGTACGAGCTCCGGGCCATACGGCTTGATAAGCTGAGAAAGATGGGAGCAGAAGACGATGAGAAGTCTGGTACGAATGCAATAGAACTTGAAATGACAACCAAAGAACACGAGTAAATTGGAGTCTCCTTTGAGGAAACAAGCAATACATTCTGTGCTTAAAGGTACAAATGCAGATGATGATTATTTATTTCCTTTATAACATTGCATGCAGCAAAACAGAAATTAATTGAGGGAACAATATTCAACTCTTTCCATCACAAGTGAATCTAGAGCTCAGGTGTTTCACATAGAAAGTGTAACACCCTCTTGTTATATATGTGAAACCATTGCAGTATGACAATCCCCTGGATATCATTGGCGAGGATCGGTGCACAGTATGAAGCGAATTCAGATAGGATTTTCAGTGCTTGAAATTAACACTTTTCAACGTCGATTTGGAGAGTTATTCCTGACCATTTGGTTAACCCTGGTGCCTAGTGGGGTTATCGTGCATGCACAGGGAGGTAATCTACTCCATCCGAATTCTAACAGGAACTTACTGACGGGTGACTAGCCATTGGTTTCCCTTCCTGAGGTGCCTGCTTCAGGCCATAACTGAAACACCATGTACTTTCTCATACTCCCTCGTCTCTATTTTTTTAAGAGATTCATAATTAACATGAAGACATGCATCAGTGTAAGTAAATGTCGAGTTATAAATACGGAGATCTAAGAATATTTATGAAATAGTGTACAAAATATTTAGTGTTCAAACTGTTCAAGAAATAGTGATACAGTCCAAATGGCCCCTCACATTATATATGCTCATTCATTTGTTCTGCAAATTATGTTTAAACTCTTTATTTTGATGACTGGTTGGAGACAGATTGTTCAGGAGATGTTATAATAACTCTATTTTCAATGTTCCTTGAACGTTTTTTTTAAATAATGCTCTAAATTAAAATAATTCAAGTTTTGGGTATGAAATGAAAGTATTTACGTAGA
>JBBYHQ010000012.1:4944545-4960817 GCA_038382645.1 Spergularia azorica
ACGATTCATGTTAGCCGACCCCAAATCATTTTGGGAATAAGGCTTGGTTGTTGTTGTTGTTGTTGTTGTTGTTGTAACCATGTCGATGCAAAAGACAGTCCACAAAACTTCACCACTAGGACAAAGGACTTCGACGCATAAAAACCATAACTAAAAATCTCGCTGAATGGTGTTTTGCATAATTAGCTAATCAAGCAGCTATTAGAAGATCTTCCATGAAAGAAAAAAAACAAACTTACCCGTGTCCCTCCGACAACCAAAAGGGTGGAATAACTAGGATGGAATACACATGAATGGAACTGATTGCCGTTTGAGCTCAACTCATGGACACATTCTCCTGATGACAAAGACCAAACCTTCACACAATCCTGACTGACGGATGCCAGAAGTTCTCCACTTGTATCCCAGCATATGTAATTTACAACATCAGTGTGTGCCTGATATCACAAGAATCAAAACGCCTTATTAGGCCGAATGAAGGTGTGCTAGCATGGCCAGAACATGGCACATAACTCAAACTAACCTGGAAGGAATGCACTGGTCGGTCTGATTCAATATCGAAAACAGAAACAACTTTATCTGACGCAGCTGCAAGAAGCTGTCCTACTCTGGGTTGAAATCTCACTAGTGCAGTACCACCCTGATATGAAAGATTATGGGTATCCCGAAGCCATTCAAAAACATTATCAAAGCAAAGTTACAACGGGCCCTAACCTTAGATACACGAACACGGGAAAACGGACTCATGGTCCAGTAATGGATTTCATTGTTGCTGTCGCAAAAACAGAAAAGGTCATTCTTCTTTGGATGGAAATCCAGAGACATGACATGGGCGCCTCGTCCAGGGTACACATTCAAACAATAACTCGGCTGCATGGAGAAGCTAAATAAGTCAACCAGGATTTGAAGTTCAAGCAAACTATCAGAAGAAAGCTAAATGTAATTTGCAAACTGACACTAGATGCATCCCATAGTCGCACAGATCCATCAAACGAAGCTGTTGCCAAGTGATTTGAATTTGGCCTGAAACGAACATCTGTGATTATGTATTTGTGTTCCTCTGGAGTATTTTCCGTTTGCAGAGTATCCATGTTCCAAAGAACAGCCTAGCGACAACGACAAACATTCAAAAAGTGTCGTTATGTACAATGACACATGACTTAAGATGAAAAGAATTAGACAAACATGTAGCCAAGACAAATAATGCAGCATGGTTGCTTCTAATAATTAATGTTCTTTCATAGCAGGAAAGTCACTGACAGTTGTCAGAGAAACTACAAAATAATTTAGGCATCAAATTAGACTCAGACACCTGGGCTTTACTCATCCAATGCACGTCTCCTGGCACTTATGAGCTAATGCATAGCCACGTGATTGCTAACAGCTTTTAGGACGTGGTAGTCCTCAGGCACACACTAACGCAAACACACTAGTTCAGGGTAATAAGCTATTGTAATCCAGAAAATTTCCGGTGACTATCAGATTAGTTACTGATTGTGCAGAGCTACTGGTGAAATAGAAAAAGCTGAATAGAATGCATTTTACCTTCTTGTCATGGCCAGCACTAGCCAGATATTTACCATCTGAAGAAAAATGACAGCTTGTCACCTTGTTCCTTGTGCGTATACAACCCACTTCAGCAAACGAAAAGCCTGACATAGAAACAGCATTTGATTAACAAGTTCTGCAAATTTACTACACATGCACTTTAGTTATACATTCACATACCCTTTGAGGGCTCTTTCGGTTCAGCTGGACTTTGTTTAACCGTCCCATACAGTTCCCTTCCATCCCCTGCATCATGTGACAAGAACGATTCTACATTATCTTCAAGGGCAACATCTCCAAAATGCTCTATATCATCCTGCACCAATAGATAATATATTAATCAAACACAGCGACCTACATTTGCAAGCTTCAGATGTGCATAGTCATACGTACTCATGAACAAATCAGTCGCCTCCAAAAGATAGTACAATTCAAGCACAGGACACCCTTGAATATTATATTTTTTTCTTTTTTTTTTGAAATGACCCTAGAATATTATATTAGTATTCATATTAAGTACCTCAGCTTTTACCAAATCAATGTCTGGAATCAGAATCAGATAAATAGAAGGTACAAGCGAAGGTCACATTTACTGATTACAAGCGTAGTTTAAGTAGCAACTCTGAGTAAAGATTAGGTGGACAACTCATATGAGCCAACAGGTAATACCAGCTGATTCGAAGATGAAGCCAGTCCTCCAGTTCCTTCTGCACCATACATCATTAAGCCTTTAGGCATACTGTTGGCCTGCTGCTGACCATTGGCTGTCCCAATACCATCACCAGGTGTATGAGTTGAAGGAGGAGAATTAGGTGAAGGACCTACTGTGTTGCCTGTGCCTGTACTATTTGCTGGTCCGGATGAAGAATGTTGTTTCCTTTTCCTGTTGTTCTGTAACACAAAAATAAACAGATTTTTATGCACCCTTCTTGGTAGAAAAACACCTCTACCATCCCGTACGGTGTAAATTGCAACTTAAGAGCAGTAGAACCAGTCTACCGATCAAACATGCTCTTTCTCTGGTTTAGAAAGGGGGCATTCTCAAATCGATAGATATGTGTTGATGTAACGCCCAAAATATTCCACATGTGAGTGTCCCACATTGGAAAAAGAGAACAACATTGTCCACCATATAAACCAAGGAGTTACTACTCCTATTGCCAATTGGTTTTAGGACCGAACCTCCTTGGGCTTATAAAGTGGCTCTCTTTTCTCATTCGAAATAAACAATGGATAGGGAAAATGGCAATACTTAATAGTAGGTGTTGCAATTAAACTTCCACTAGTTTGGGAATGCAAGATATATGAAATTATGATTATGGAAGAATGGTGGCACAACTGTAGGTCTAGCTACCCTCAAGGTGATACGCTGGAGAGAAGGGTCACTTAACTTTTTCTACTTAGTAACGCTTTAAAAGAAAAAAAAAAGGAAATAATAGCTACCCTCATGCAAACGAAAAGATATAGATTTGAAGTAAACAATGGAAAGGGAAAATGGCAATACTTAATAATAGGTGTTGCAATTAGCTTCCACTAGTTTGGGGATGCAAGATGTATGCAGTTTGGATCAAGGACGAATGGGGAAAAACACTTAAAATAAGTTACGGCATGAACCAACATTTTTTAAAGAAAAGAACTTTCATGTGACTACTTTATTTACAGGAAGGCAAAATTAGACAGTAAAAAGATTTGGATTCCAACAGGAGAGCTGACTTTATAACAGTAGTACGTGGATGCAAGGATTAAAGCGATATGATGCACTACCTGTTGAGCTTGCTGTTGCTGTAACTGATCTTGCTGCTGTGACGAAGATTGCTGCATCTGACCCACCTTCATCTGGTAAATACAGAAGAATGTGAGAACGAATCTACACTCAATGCCAGAAACACATAATAAAAGATCCAGAATTTTGCTAAAACAAATGTTGCTGACTTGCTACTCAATGATTAGAAGAAAAAGAGACTGCAGGATATGATGAATATTTGAAGATAACCAGAGAACACCTTTTTTCTACATACCTTTTTCCTTTACAAAAGACTGCAATTAAAGGTCCATAGGAAGAAAACAACTTTGAAAAAGATCCGCAGAGATGAGAAACAACAAAGGCTGTGTTCTTAGGAGCTTATTTTTCCTTATTTTATCAACTTCACCAAAATTCACCAACAGATGAAAAAGAGTAGTAAAGATGGGTAAGACCAAAAAGTATAAAGATACATAAGCAAAGTTCAATCAGTAAATTTCAGCAAATGCCAGGGAAGTTAAGAAAAATCAATCCAAAGAAGTCCTTGAAAACAGACCCTAAGTTTACTTGAATGCGGGTAAAACTTATAAAACATGCCGCTTAAGCTACTCTGCAAACAGTGTTAGAACATGTTGACTCTGCTTGCAGAGCAGCTGTGTTGCGTTTTAACTTCTGCAAGTTTCTGATTGTCTTATCATTTGAAACAAAAAAGCACTTTATTCCTAATCCCAAGATCACAGATGTTTGATAACAAAGGATTCTCAAATCCACGGTGTGGTGACTGGTGACACTACCAATTACCAGGGTCTTGCCACCATGACCAAATTAAGCCAATAGGAAGCTTTGATTGGAGGCCTGATTTTGAAGGACTTCAACCATTTGTTATACCGTGGAGCCGGTAGCACGAAATAGCGTACTCCGCTTGTTATAGAGAAACAGAAGAGTTGTCTTGGCGGGTTTGTTTTTTTGGGCTGGGTTTGTCAATAGGAGTATGGAATATGTCTACCATATAATTTACTGGTCTTCAACATGCCAACTGTCAACCAAACTAATTTAAGCAAATATAGAAAGGGCAATCATGCCTGTGGTGAACTCGATTGCATTGGAGAGCACACATCATTTCTTGCTGATTGGGCTTCTTTAGTATTTAAGCTACCTTTAGGCAATCCACCAAACCTTCGAGGATCATTATCTCCATAACTTGGTGAGCTTCCAAGGCTGTTTTGTGCCTGAGCCTGTGACAGAGCTTGCTGTTGCTGTGCCGCCAAAAGAATTTGATTTTGCATTAGTGGTGCTGGTTTCTGTGTTTGCATCCTTAATTGATCAATGCCCTGTTTAAAATACAACAAATTCATCCCAAGTTATATCATAGCTTATGTCCACCGATATTAGATGACCTTAATAAGAGTGAGGTACTTACAGTCAGGGGCCAACCCTTCAATGGAAGACTGTTGATGCTGGGACTTAAACCTACAGAAAATATCTTAACAGATTTAACACTGAAAAGCTATCTTCTAAAAATACAAAAGTGAAAGAAAAACAATATACAGCTCATTGAGCAGTTCAACAATACCAAGCAAAGAAGTAAGCTCTTGTACATGACATGAATACTTCAGAAGAAGACCGTGGCAATGATTAAAAGAGAAAATGTGACTTAGGCTAGAATTTGGAAAGAGGGATGTCGAAGTCGAGGCGAAAAATTGGGTAGCAAAGTCACAGATGATGTAGAAGTCGGGGAGAAAAATTGGGTAACAAAGTCATAGAAGAAGTTTAAGCAAGGAGGCCAAAGCTTGTCCCATTCGTCACTATGAAGCATAAGCAAAACAAGGGAGGAATAAAACAGAATTGCAGAAAACCGACATTTTCCTCCCTATTTCAGTTCCGGACATGCAAGATCATTAAAACAGGTGCCTAAACCATTCCCGCACCTAATAGTCCAGAATCTAAAACGCCCAAAAACACACCATTTCACATCCTCCTTGAAATATACAAGAAAAAGCACTACAGAGGAAGAGTAACATACCAAAGTTTCTTGAGAGGTAATTTATATATTCACATTGAAGGCGGAAAAAAAACTGGAAAACTATGGCAGCTATTGACAGTCAAACACCCGACATTTATGCTCTTAAATACCAGACAGATGCCCAACCTCCAGAAACTTGAGCAGAAGGGAACAGAAAAGCTTAGACAGAAACAAGAAAGTTCCAGAGACCTTGAACTACTTCAATGAAAGACATTGGATAAACTATTCCTATAATTTTATTGACTCACAACACGAACCCAACCAGCCCCAGATTTCTACTCCGGCCAGTTTAAAATACATTACAACCACTTAAATAACTAATGATATTCACCTGATACAAGTTGTTCTTAAATGACTGCAACGTAGCGGGCTAATTACCATCTTTAGCTCATAAACATCTAGAATACAAGTTCAGCAAAGCATTCCAATGTGGCTCTCACAAGCATGTAACTACTGTCAGCTTTCGATTTAACCAAATGCCATATCAGAAATCAAAGAAAATGTTTGACACGAGGATACCCTTCGAGTTCTGAAGGAAAGGTTTGCCAATAAGCAATTCTTCAATATTATTTAAGTCAAACCATATCATCATAAGTCCAATAAAATGAACCAAGGACATATATGCCAGCAGCCTCATCGAACACATCGAAAACACCAATGAACCAAAATTATCTAAAGCTGCACTCAGCCAATCAATAACAAGTGCGTAATGCCAACCATCTTCTTGCTTCGGTCTATTCTTATTTGACAAAGAAAAAGTGTTGTCCATTTACCCAGGATGCGGCCCCGAAACTAGTTGATAGAGTAGATAATGTGATATTCAGAAAACCAGATCAGGTGTGACATTGTGGGGTTGGAAAACAAGGAAGTCACAAAATTCACAGGATCTAGCACATTCTCTCTATACATGCATGTCATCAATCGTCTCCAAGATACATTTACTGCCAATATACATGCATATTTTCATACTTGTATTAGTCTAGATGCATGTTCCTTACATATTCTTATTTTATGTTTTCGTATCAGAAAATTCAATAAGTTATCAACGTTGATATACAATGCATATCTCAAACAGGTAATTTGGTGTAAAGTCCAATATTAATAGGCCTAGTATGTGGCGTGTATAATGTACCATTCACTAGATGCCCGCTGGTATACATGCCCTCCCTCTCCCCCAAGCATGCTGCGATACATGTTCTAGCTCATCTTATATGTCAAATTTTAGTATTCAAAGACTCGTTATAGACAATTTGCCCATATCCTTTCCCAATCAGTGCAAATGCTAATACGAGCAAACTGGTACACCGCACACAAAATAGTTATCAAACATTCATGTCATCTGAGTTCTGACCTCCACTTCCAAGTCCAGATTTGGATTGCAAAATAGCCGGTCCATAAATTGATGAAGGATCCATTGGCATAGATTTCTGATTGCCACCTATGTTCACCTCAGTCTTGATATCCTGCATCAGAGGAAGCTTGTTAATGCAAGAATATTAAAGTATAGAAACAAACACAAATAGGGGGACAAATGCCCCCCCCCTCTCCTCCATACAGACTTACAGAGCTCATATGAGGCCGTGCTTGAATTTGTAGCAAAGCTGCAGACATGCTCCCAGAATTGCCTTGGACCAACTGGCTGAATCAAGAAAAATGACAAATATAACAATCCTTCAATTCCTAGAAAAAGATGTATTTGTAAAGCTAAATCACTTCCGATAAGAGGATAGAGTTTTACCCTTGCTGATTGCCAGCTGATTTAAGTAGGGCCATCCTGTTATCCAATATACCTGGAAATCCACCTGAATCAATTGATGAGGGTGTTCGTGCAATCTTCACTTATACTAAATATCGTAAGTTTGACCGACCCATCAATTATAAGATGTTCATACCATTTACAGAGCCGCCAAGTGGAGGATGATTAGGACCACCTCTTTGCATCTGAGCATTTCGCTGTTGCATTATTTGCAATTGTTGCATTTGTAACTGCTGTTGTTGGTGCTGCTGGTGCTGCTGATGTTCTCTTGTCTTATTTTGCTGTGTCTGTTAATCATTAAGAAAAGACAACAATCCCGTCAAAAGAAGAAAAAAAAGATAAGACAAACAATTCACTCCAGTTTCTAGTGCATAATCAGAATCCAAAACAACAATCACATCCCTGTATCTGAGGAGGTCACATAATGCATATTGAGTTAATAGCCTTTAGGGACAGATCTAAGCGTACACGAGTTTACTGCTAAATAGTTGGTGGGACTACTTCTAAACCCCCATGAGAAAAGGCAGCCAAATTGGTACAAGACTAAAAGTATTGAATGTGGCAATATGCGTATAAACAACTAATTTTAACAGATGAAACCTTCACTGGGAATATTTTAGGCATTTGATAGTAACCAAAGGGTAGAGATTAGGTCTGTAATGCTATCACAAGGTTGATAAGGTCTTCTGCCACAGGCCACCTTCCATCTTTTATGAATCCGTGAAACAATAAAAAAAAGCCCACAGCAATATAGTTGACCAAAAATATGTTTTCTAAGAGCATTAATCATCGCATGTGCTATAAAGATAGAATATATAAGAAACATAGTCTTATACATAAAACTCATATAAATAAGGAAGCAAGCATCGAACAAGTCACAGATTAAAAAGCACCTCAATATAAGCTGCTGCAGACTCAGAGTGCTTTTCATTTGTCCTGGCAATAAAAATGTCCCAGAAGACAGACCACCATTCAAAAAGAAAACCTCCAGGAGCATCAATAGCTGCAAGGTCCAAACAAAAGTAAAAAAATGCTGCTGCCTCCAAAGAGCTCAAGGTTTGATGGAAATCGATAAATTAAGATAACTCGGAGCTAAAAGATAGTAGTTTACCAACTGGATCAGTGGCCACCTTCCCTTCAGCCATAAACGCTTTGGCAGAATTATGTAGTTTTCGTTTCAACAAATAATCATGGATATACACATCCAGCCTACATAGAAGAGCCAGTCATACATCAGAATTGAGCATCAAAGTACCCCATAACTACAAGATGATTGCAGCTTATTCCTGCTTATCTCATAAATCTTAACCTTTCATCCTACTCTCTAACTAGTTTAATTCTTACAGTCACGGAATTCAGCAGTTATAACCTTCTCACACATTTAAGCACAATTCCTTTACGAAAGACAAAGAAAAGCATCCCAATGGAACACAGGTGCGCGTATGCACCAAAGCAATTATGATTACAGAATTGCCTAAAAGCAAGCTCTTCTAATGTTCCCCATATAACAATAGTCCATAATATTGTTACAGAGTTGCTTTATCTTCATCAAAATGTTCATGTCTACATGTCATGTAGCACAGCAACATCATGACTGCAACCAACAACAATAAAGCCATCCCATCGTTCCAAGATAACACGAACGTCCCCTCTTAAAAGCAGATTAATATCCGGTAGTTTGAAATCAATAGTCAAGCAAGGTAGATTACAGCAAGCAATTGAGCAAAAAACAATCATAGTATGCATCAGTTCACGGTCACGATAATTAATTCTGATTCCGAAAAATTACCATATTATCAAACCACTACATAAAGATTGTATCTTTCCACAAATAGTCAGGATAAAACTTGATACTGATACTTACACATAACACATTTAAGCCTAATAATTGTTTATCTAACTAAATTCTCATTTCTAACCTCTCCTCCTTCAATTTTTCCCCAAAATTCTACTCAAATACCCAAAAAGTAACAATTTTTATTACACATATCCATCAAAAATTCATAACAAACCCAAATTAACAGATAAATTAACGAGAAAAACACCAAAGATTCCAACTTTTTTTTTTTGTTTTGCTCAACAAAAAAAGGGGAAAGTAAGTAAAAACAACTTTACTTACATCTTATCAGCTTCCCAATTACTCTGCGCCATAATTTCTCCGCCTATTTTCTCTCTCTAAAAAAAACCCACCTGCAAAAACACTAAACTCTTCAACTTCCAAGTAAAATTCACCAATCAAAACAAACAATTGAGTAAAGTTCACACTGCATAAACTAAAAACAAATCATTTCCAAAAATACCCATGAGTGAGTAAAGAAGATCTACCAAAATAGAAATGACATAAAAACAAAGTCAAAATTCACACAAATAAAAGTACATAAGATCTCACCCTGAAAATCCAAGTAGAAATGATGATGATCACTGAGTATAGAGAGAGAGAGAAGTGAAAACTATTTGTTACTTGTTGTAAGAAATAATAATAAAAAAAGGGATTTTTTTTTATTTTATATATCACGGAATTTGTTTAGGAGTTTGCAAAATTTTAGAGAAAGTGAGAGAGAGAGAGAGAAAAGGGGAAAAAATTATTCGGAAGAAATAATGGGCAATAATAATATCAAAGGGAGGGGGAGGTGGTAGTACAGGTAAGCTTCTTTTTTAAGTCACGAGGTTAGAGAAAGAGGTCAGACAGAGAGTTGTGACGATTGCGAGTGTGTCTTTACGAGTTCATGTCTTAAACACTGAAACTCACTCCATCTTTTACTATCTCCGTGTCGTTTTTTTAACATTTCATTTGAATTGTGAGTCAGAGATTCAAATGAAATGTAGCAAATTTTAAAAAATGGGAGAAATAGTTAGGTTTTTTAAGGACTGTGATTTGGGTTCGTAACTTTGTATAGTATTGTTTTTCGCTTTTAGAAGAAAAATTTATGAGTATATTTTATATTAGTTGTTTAGGCCAGAAGTTTGAAATAGTTTTGCACCTTGTTTAACTAACATTTATTACGAATTACAAAATCCGAATTTTGGAGGCATATGATATGAGGACGAATCTAGTAGTTCATACTTGATGAGCAATAGAGTGATTGGAGAATTAAGATGAAAAGACATTAGAGAGTATTACCGATTTATATTAAATTTATTACCAATTTTGATTTTGTAACGACTTTTTTTTCAGGTGAAAATCTCACATAATTAAGACAATAAATATGCTCTTAACACCTGCCCAGTGGGTACTCGTTAGAAAAACCGATTAATAGGCTAACAAAAAAGTATGCTAATCCTACGTGTCGCAACGAGTAGAATTTAGGTAAATTTTCAACGACTTTATTTAGAATTGTTACGCCGCAATTGACTACCAAGTCAATTGTAAGGCTAATTTTATCCAACATACGATTATTAAATAAACTAACAACGAAATGGACAGCGGAAGATTTATAGTTAAAGGCCCGTTCGGTATCACTGCCGTTTTCAGTTTTTGGTTTTTTTTTTTGCATAAAAAGTTTTAGTTAATTAAGTTACAAAATTAACTTTAAATTGTTTGGTTCTAAATAGTCCTATAAAAAATGAAAACTGACAACTGAAAACTGAAAACCACTTTTTCT
Source organism: Spergularia azorica (assembly GCA_038382645.1). Classification (NCBI taxonomy): domain Eukaryota; kingdom Viridiplantae; phylum Streptophyta; class Magnoliopsida; order Caryophyllales; family Caryophyllaceae; genus Spergularia; species Spergularia azorica. The sequence goes on from JBBYHQ010000012.1 coordinate 4,955,216, forward strand.
GGTTTTCAAAAACGGGACTTTGGTTTTCAAAAAACAGAAAAATGAAAACAGAAAACGATACCAAACAGGCCCTAAGCTTTAGAAAACTTGAAATCCAAAACAAATGACAGAATAACAAATCGTTCCAAATGTATAGTGTATGACAAATTTATTCAAACTATCCCATTGACATGCATGACGTCCAAGCAAGGAAAGTATCAACCTTCAAAACCTGTCAACTACACCATCAAGGATAATACAGGCCCATAATAGGGTAGGGACACAACCCGAAATAGAGAACGTCAGTACAGGCCGAGTAAGAAGTTTAAGCAAGGAAAGTAAGAGAAGATGCCCGCCTTAATGCTGCGTAGCAGACAATCAAGGAAACAAATCACGCAAAGAAACAAAGAGAGATAAAAGAGACGCGCGGGGCACGACTCGTGTGGATTCGTGCACGACTCGTGTGGAGTGCAGTGGAGCATCCTCCACCACGGTCATGTAGTTGCTATGTGAATTATTTGTTTTCGAATATACTTTTCTAAGTAAACGTATAAGGCCTTTTTCAGGTCCCTAGTATGGACAAGGGTCCTACGCCAAGCCATCCCACATCTAGAGTTACCTAAAGACTCGAGTGTGCATACCCCTCGCTAGAGGGCCGGTAGGACGCGTAACCTCTAGGAGGAAGTCAATTAGGAAGTTGCTAGTTAACCCAACTTGTAAAATGTACCTTGATAAGAGGTTATTGAAGACATGTCTCTAGGACATGGTGACGGCGCAAAGTCCGTCCCTCTAGATGGGTCCAAAATATTCTTTTCAACTCTTTTGTCGTTCTTTAAGTACATTATTTGTGCTTGCGCTATTTCAATCTATAACGGCCGTAGCTAGAAGCAATAGACAACAATTTCAATGATAATAGACAACATGGTCGTGAGAGTAATAATATATGAATCATGAACGAATGAATGCGAAACGATAGTGGTTAGATAACCAATAGATCAACATGAAATGATAGTGAAAGATCATGAGAATGATGTTGGAATCATGCTTAAATTTGGTAGGATCAACGTTCTTACCTTCAATCAACGAAATCCTAGCAAATATCAAAAGTGAGTGAAGGGCACTTCTTCGAAATCCCCACCTAATAACATAATGACACCAGATTGCTACTAGTCGAATAATCAATCAATCTCAATCAATACATCATGAATATACATCCAACACCACATCAACTTATGATCAAATCCGTGATACAATGATCTTTACTAACACGATAGAACCACCCATAAACTCCTTAGACAATTTCAACATCAACATCTCATAGAAACACACTTAAACATGATTATGCCCTAACATAAGGATTACCCAAATCAGTTGTGCCATCAAACATAACACCATAATCATCAATGATCATAATACTCACAATAAGTTAAGAATCTAAGCATCAAATCATAAGTTCATATTAGGTCATGCTAGAGAATTCAAAGAGGAATTTGAGAAGCTTACAATACTTGATTAAATCAAGTGAGGATCGGCGGCTAGCGGCGGACAGCGGCAGCTGTAGGCCGCAATAGGTGGGGAGGCCAAGAGAGTCTCTCTCTCTCTCTCTCTCTCTTCACTTTTTTTTTGTGTTGTCTGCGTATGTACTACGTGAAACTGATGAAAGGTAGGGAATGGCTTGTATTTATTTATTTCAATAATAAGTGATTGATAGGGTTTTCCGGATTAGGAAGGCACGCCCAAAAAGGAATAGGTCTCCTAAAACCTAAAATAGCAGTTAATTCACTAAATAACTCACAAAAACGTAACACCCTAATAAAATAAAAGTCCCGAAAACTACGGGGTGTTACAGGTGCCACGGACCGTGCTGGCCCGTGGTAATGCCCAAAAGTTCTAGCACTGGCACTGGCACTACACCCTAGTGTCAGGGCTGGATATCTTGGGCACTGGGACTAGCACTAGTGTGCTTTGACCTGGCCATTGTCAAGGCGGGCCAGTGTCGAGGCCCTCGGCTAAGGGTTTAAAAAAAAAGAGGGCTTGCTCTTAATTATCAAAATTTATCATTATTTGATAAACTTATACTCAATTATGATGCCTATGTATCTCAATTACTATAGTAATTATGATGCCTACGTAAATCATGCCCACGTAGGTCTTCACTTACTTTACTTACCATCGTTTGGTAATTTGATCGATTCATTCTAATATTCGAGGTTTTCATAGGCGGTTGATGATCCCGATTCCAATGTAGTATCCATTGTCATGAACGAATCATCGTCATCGTCATCATCATCCTTCTTCATTCCTTGTGTTCTTTATTATGCTTAATTCCAATCTTTATTTTCACAGAGTCGGGAGCCAAACTTGATTGTTTTTCATCCAGTACTCATCTACTTGCACTAAAAGCCCACTCCGAAGCAACTGTTAAAACCAGAACTATAAGAACATCCTTTGCAATTTGGTAATGTCAAATGACATCAGTAACATTACCAAATGACATCAGTAACATCAATCACCAAAATACCCTGAAAAAACAACAAATAACATCAGTGACATTACCAAATGACATCAGTCCCTATTAAATGAGTGTGAAATGAAAAAAAAAAAAATCAAAGTTCAAATACATTCGTATAATCCAATAAAACATCAAACCCAAACTCTAATAAAATTAAGAGTAATAATTTTGCAAAATACTGAATTTATTTTTTAATTTTTTCAAAATTTGTAACCCATTTTGCGCAAATTTTTTTGATTATTTTCCGTTCCGTTCCGTTCCAATCCAAACAAAATATATCAAAAAATTAGCTCTGTTTTAAAAAAACTAAAGTCCAGTTTTTCAATTATGACTAAGTCAGGATTTGTTTTTAAATGTTGTCGGCGTGTTTTATTATCTTAAGTACAAATATTACAACACAACAAAACTAAAGAAGAGATATAAAGGGGCATGCTTATTTATTTATAAATCGCCTATGTATCGCCGAATAGTTTAAATTACTATCATAATTCTCGAATTTTAGCAGAAAAATAAAATTCGAGTAAAGGTGAAGAGAGAGATATCTGGTGGGTATATAGTCCTCTTCAATCCTGTTATCCTTTCCACTACTTATTTGCTTCTGATAGATTGGTTGTTCACATGAATCTTATGTTGAGCGGGAGAAATTATTTCGATCTCTTGCCAAGTTTCACACAGATGGCAAGTTCCATCCACTGGCCATAACTCTCAGCGCCTTTTAGTGGCGGGTCAAACTTGAAAGTGTGTGTTCATTCGTTGTATTAGAGGGGTTGTAATGTAATGGGTCACTCAAATGAACTAATCCTCACAATAATCCTTTCTCCATCAATTTTATTTAACATCTTCAACTTTAGTTATAAAATAACTCAATAACAATACAAAGTTTTTACCTTTCACTTGAAAGGTTTCAACCTTTTCACCGAACAAGCAAACACCCTGACTTTCCTACTGGTTTTCCCAAAAATCTGAGCTTAGAAAGTTAAATGCTTTCTATTTAAGGTTGAAAGTTATGTGCTTTTAGAAATCTAATGCGAAATTATTTTTATGAACTTAAATAGTGAAAGCTCAATGCTTTCTTGCTTTCTTAAATCAAACTATGAAAGTTTAATGCTTTCTACCAAGAATGAAAGTTCTATACTTTCGAACAGAAAATTGAAGTACTTGAATAATAGATGACAAAAACTAGTATGAAGGGAAAAATAACTTACACTTTTAACGTGAAACTCTGTTGAGTTCAATTGTTGTAGCTGCTCAATTTACCAGAATTGCCAGATGTTGTTGCTTGAATGTTTATGACAGAATGACGGCACACTAATGGGTTGCTCAATCCTCTAATTTTCTGAATAAATCAAATTTACAACTTATCATACTATTTATACACATGCGCTATAAAACCTAGGAACATCTACCAACTACCATACATGTCCACAACTGACCCCTTGGTGTTACTTATGAGCTTTTGTCTTGTATAGACTTTGAAATTACCAGCATTAATGAGAACTAGGCTGATGTGTTCACATGAACTAGGCTAACTTTTTTCACATTTCTACAAGTATTACACATGTATTACTCATGTATTGTTAAAGTACTATGCTAAACTCTAAATATTCAAATTATTCATTACCAATTTGCTAAAAATGGAAACAAAATCGAAAACATTCAGTAAAATGACGATCGATAAAATGAACGATCAACGAACTCTTAGTGAGCTCTTTGGAGTCTGGACAAAAATATATGTAGGCAACTAACTTGGATCATATTAACTTCAAGGAAAGAATGTCATATATAACGTAATAAAAAGACAAGTATATTATTCCACATGCTCTATTTTAACATTAAAGCACCAATCAACAATCTAAGTTAATTTCATCTTGGGTCTTATAGTGTTGCCTTTTCCGACACCTTGGCAAGTATGGTCCATAGAACCGACTATTTGATTTTGAGGAGATGGCACGTGATGGTAAGTTTCCGTCACTTAGATGTTCTGTTCATTGTCGCGTCGTCTATTTCAATAATTATTGTGATATATAACTTGTATTTTCAATAAGTTATTTTCGAGAGCTGTGATGATCCGACAAACGTAAACTTCCACGCTTTGATTAGGAAGACTGCAACACCCCCGAATTTTGGCCAATTTTAAAATATTATTTAAATACAAGGGCCGCCAAAATTAGATAATATTACAATCGATATACAAAATTGGCGAAAGTACATAACTAATTTATACAAATTGATAAGGTGATACAAGGCCTATACAAAAGTTTCCACAACCCGCACAACGGAAGCTAAACATATCCTCAAGTAGGACCCACAAGTAAAATCCTCCAACTAACCTGGAATCACATACAGATAACTTAAGGAACCCTATGACGAGTAGCCTGAAGGATTTTAACACATCAGCCGGAATTGCTGAGTAACAGACTCTATCTCGTAAAAACATTTTGTCATGGTCAATGAAATACACTCACACATAACTTACAATTATAACAACAACCAAATTAATTAAAATTAACTCAATGAGAAAAAATCCAACCATAAACCACATTATTTAAACCATTTTAATAATTAATAACATCACCAAAGTCATGTTAATAGCAAGAATAATTGCAAACGAGTTGAGTCACCGCAGCGCCAATTGTCCGAAGACTAGCATTAATAATAAGAGTAATTGCAAACGGGTTGTGTCACCTCGGCGCCAACCGCCCAAAGGCTAGTAATGAATAATAATAAGAGTAATTGCAAACGGGTTGTGTCACATCAGCGCCAACCGCCCAAAGGCTAGCAATGAATAATAATAATTGCTAACAGGTTGAGCCACCTCAGTGCCAACCGCCCAAAGGTTAGGAATGACCATAGTAATTCTCATGTCTCATTGTCTTGCACTTTAAATAATTAATATCTTAACAAGAGAGTCCATCACATTTTACAAATCATACGGCCAAAGTATACCAACATAAGGTCATAAATCTTTAATATCATAAAGACATACTAGGTACACCTCAAATTAGTTCACTGAGCTAGAATTCCCCCTGAACGAATATTGTCACAAGCTGTATTATAATACTCTAAACGCTATCAACTCCGCCTAACATCTCTATATGTACGTAGACATAA
>JBBYHQ010000012.1:4965755-4978441 GCA_038382645.1 Spergularia azorica
CACCTCAATGCAAGTCTTATCTAAAATTACCAAAGTCTCAACTTGAGACTTGGAGCTTCAGACTTGCAATGAGGACAACCTTAGGTTGGCGGAAACCCCGGTGCTAGAAAAGGAATTTTTTTTTTTTTTTTTTTTTTTTTTTTTGTGTTTGTGTAATTTCGACCTTTCTTGAGATTTATGCACCTTACTTAGGGCAGTAAGTCATACACGAACTTTACAAAAGCAAAGACAAACATTGAGCGGTCTGTAATATACTTAAAAGTTTTACCTTGGAAAGACTACCACATACAGTAGACAAACTGTAGGAATTCCCTTGAATGAGAAAGGAAATCAGACAGCTTGTTATTGAAGATTTGTCAGATCAAAATATGAACTCGTGGTTGAGAGTACAAGAGTTATTGACAAAGAATTGGTAAAATGTCAGAAAGACTACCACAAACAGTAGACAAACTGTAGCTAATTCTGTTATATATGCAAATAACAAAACTCTAACTACTTGTAACTAACTTCCGTTTGTGTTGCTGAGCTAGCATTTGCGTGTGTTACACTGTCTCCCTTGTATTTTATGACTTTCATACTTTTGCGAGTATCGTCTTTTGTTTGGGGCATAATCAACTTGCTATGACCATTAGTACAGAAAATGTAAATCCGTATGCACAATGTAAATCCAAGAAATTAAGCAGCCTGGTGTCTATGTTCAGACTTTTGCAGTAGCGATGGATGTCTCGTGTAGTAAACACTCAGTGAGCATGAAAAATGTGAATTTTAACTTTGGTTAATTAATTAATTGACCGAGCAAGTTATTGCAGGAGTCTAATGTTAAGCAATGGATATCTTTTACATATTTTTTGATGTGTTCGTTGTGTTTGATTTGTTTTTAGTTTCTCAAGAGACGAAGGAGGACAATGTTCCTGAAAGTTGTGAAGACGAAGAGAAACGGTATTACATACTACCAACTTTGTAGGGACTGAAGATTCGATAGTTTTGACAAATATTACAATTGTTGCATCATTCATTCGTGTTACAATTTGAATTCAATATCTTTTTAGAATGTACGATTTCTCGTTCAATTTAACAATTTGTCGTTACAAACTTGTTAGTCATTTGTAGACTTGATGGTGATGGGAGTCGTTGCCCTTCTCTTGGGCTTCTTCAAGCATTATGCTATCAAGGTCTGCGTTTCTCCAGCCGTCGTTGTGTCAATGTGGTCCTGCTACCGCAAGTTTTTTCCTCGAAAATTAAAATATGGTAGCTGCACTAAGGTAAATAAGACTATGAAGTTGAGTGTATTGTTAATATTCTTGACGTACGTTGATGCTGAAGTGCTGGTGTTTAGTTTCTAGTTACAGTCTGTCTTACATTGATGTATTCGTAGTTAGAACACTATATAATGTTTAGTGATGTAGTACCTTGATTTGATCATGTATAAGATTGAACTCTGAAATATATTTAGACGGCTCAACTGTAAAAGTAAACAAATTAAATTGTCTAGTCTTCAGAAAACAAAGTGAAACTCAATGCTTTGGTGAGAACAGATTTTCTACTGTGTGATGGGTGGCCGTGAATTGGCATTATCCCCGATGAAGTGATAGTCAACTTCGATGTGCTTAGGGCGCTGAGACATATGTTGTCTATATGGTTTTAATAGTTTTTATCAAAAATTGATTAGCTTGATTAGTGTAAGATTGATGACGATGTGTGGAATGGATATTATGTTGGTAATTTATGACTAATATATGTGTAATATATGAGAACAGAATTAGTAAGAATCTATTCTTGGCTAACATATTGTTCTAATTGATAGTTTTCAGTGGCATGGTATGTATATGTAATATGATATGTCATTAATGAAAACATATAGAAAGTTGTCATTTAGTGAGTAACACTAAAATAAAGTGTAGAAAATTAGTGGTTAAAGATAAGTTGTATATGTTTTTAGAAGTCTGAAGTTAGTTTTAAAGTAAAGTTGATAGTCTATGGGTATTTAGAGTTTGAATCTTTAAAGAAAAAGTAAGTGGAAAGCTGATGTGACAAAGTTTGAAGTTTGTTATGGGTCTTAGGCTATCTTTATCCCTGAAACTAGCATCATATTTCAGACTTGACCACGTCAGCTTTCCACTCAATTTTTCATCTCAGACTCAGACCCTCAATACTCTCAAACTATTAATTTTACTCCAAAACTCATTTCAGACTTCATATACATATATAAACTTTTCTTTTGTAATATACGTGTATATGAATATTTTCATTCTATTCAAATATAAAATATTTTTCAAATAAATAAATACATTTAGTCGGATATGTTTTGAGAAAATATTTGTTCTCTTTTTTTGTGAAAATTTTTTAGGCAACCCCTGTTTTTTAAGTCATGATTTTTATATATATTTATCGAAGAAAATATTACTCTTCATCTTTTGTGAATGGGAAAAAAAATACACGTCTTCATCTTTTCAAAATAGGAAAATGCCTCAAGCTATTGAGCTGGGACTACTAAATTGCTGGGGTGGCGTTTTAACTTGGGTCTTTGAAAACCAAGACTCATGTTGAGATGTCTGAGGAATCTTTTCATCTTATTGCAAATAAAGTTACTGCAAATCTCACTTGAGACTCCCCTCCTCAGACCTAGTTAAGGTTAGTTCTAGACTATCTTTATCCCTCAGACTCATCTCAAATTTCAGATTTTGGCACATCAACTTTCCTCTCAATTTTTCTCTTCAGACTGAGACTCCTTACAATTTCAAACTCACTTAAAACATCCACTTTATTCAAAGACTCGTGTCATATTTGTGTAAAACATATCCACCTACTTTATAATTTTGAAAATCCTATAAGTTTTAAATTAATTATAAATATCTTCATTAGATTGACCCCAAATTAATTAAGGACGTGTGAAACAATTTTTTTTTTCTGAAAGGAATTGTTTGGAAATCTTTGGACGTTCCTTTTCTATATAGAAACAAAAGATGGGGGCATTAATGTTTGTAGGGTTTTTTTTTTTTTTTTTTTTTTTTTTTTTTTTATAATTTTAAGATAGGTGATTATCTGTATTAAATTTTATTAACTAGTGTGTTAAGATTTTTTTTAATTGATGATACAAGATGTAAATTAACCAAAAATGCAAAGTAATGTTATGGGGCCCACCACTTTGTTGGACTATTATCCAGAAATATACTCCCTCCGTCCCCCTTTAAACACCCCGCTCTATTTTTTACGTGGATTAAGGTGGTTTGGTTTGTTTATTATTGTTGGAGATAATGTGTGTTTTATTTATTATTGTTGAAGATAGTGAGTGGTTTGTTTATTATTATTGTTGGAGACAATATGTGGTTTGTTTATTATTTTTGGAGATAATGGGTGGTTTGTTTATTCATTTTGGAGATAGTGGAGGGTTGATGAAAACTTACCCCATTTAGAAAGTTTTGAAATGGGGTGTTTAAAGAAGGACACCCCGAAAAGGAAATTGGGGTGTTTAAAGGGGGACGGATGGAGTAAAGAATAATGCAACTGGCCCCCCAATTTTGTTGTGTTGGTGTCTGAACTTGGGTCTTGGTTTTCCAAGACTCATCTTGAGCCGTCTTAAGCTTTGCTCCTCCTTATTTCAAGTTTGGCCCTCAACTTCTGCTAGTTTGAGCATTTGACGTTGCCCTTCTACTGCGTTAAAGATAGTCTTAGGGTTAAAGATAGTGTAAGTATCAAGCATCTCCAGCCACCTTATCTCTATGTCTCAGTATTTGCTCTTTCTCCCTTAGTCACTCTCACTTCTGCCGTACTCTCTCACTTCCTCTCGCTCTCTCATTTCCATTTTGTCAAGTAAAAGAGTGGATCAGTCATCAGACATTCATCATGATCAAGATGGATGTTGTTCAAAGAGGAGTGTAGTCCACTCATCACTCTGCTTTTATTCTTATGTTTAATTCATTATATAATTCTCTTTGGATTTAGTTGAGGAGTCCAGCCATATTATGAAGGGGGTTTATGAGATAACAGATTTGGTTGCTTTTATTATTGTTTTAGTGGTTGGATAATTTGGTTTGATGATTATGACTGACGAAGTGACCATGCTTAACCCGTATAGGGGCGCTTATAAATTATGACCTTGACGTTGTTGGTTTTCTTATGGTTATTGTTAATTATAGTTGATGGGTGGATGAGTTGAGTTTGAGAATGAGGTGGTATAGTGATTAGCATGTTGTATGGTATTTGGTTGATAACACTTGATGTGCGATGTACGAAATGAAGTGGATGTGCTCATATAGTGATAAAAGACTATGGTTTTCAAAACAATTTTTTTGATGGTCGGTCGACTTTCTCGTGGTGGATTTCTTCTAAGATACTTTAAAGGACATCTATTGTAGTAAATGATTTTGGGTTCAAATTATTTAGTAAGTTCGCGATGTGAATGTTTGGCGGTAAGTGTAAGATTTCGAATCTATTCTACGAAAGTGCAATTTTGGCTCATCGTGAAGCAAAAGAAAATTGCCTTGGTTTGATACTGATATCTACTTCTGTGAATAAATTGGTTGAATGTAAGTGCATCTTATAGTAATAACGCAACTATACTTGGTAGAGATCCGAGCATTTGAAGTGTCTTTCCATGAGATTTTAACAGTTGGGGACTCTGATTACTTATGAAAAAAAGAATGGTTCTTGAAATGTTCTGAGTCAAATGAGTGTGATATGAATGAAATCTTCATGGATTCTAAGCAAACGCATTGAAGTTGTTGAATAAAGAACCCTGTCAGTTGTTCGAAGGGAATGTGTGTAACGAAGATATTAATTTACAACAAGTCAACAAATAAGCTTTATCTAATTGGAACTTTTATTGATTCGAACCGGTGCACGTCTAGATTTTACTTAGGCTTATTGCCGCCTTATTGGTTGAGACACCTTTTGGGGTTTGCAAGGAAACGTCAAAGGGAAAACCAAGGCTGACCTTAAAGACAACTAAGCTAACCAATCATGACAGTTAAGAATGGAGTTCTTAGGATCAAAGAACAGCGAAGGCTTCGTCGAACAGCTAAGGCAAACGAGTATGATCATATATTCAATTTCTTAAATGCGACAATGTGCCTTAGACAGGATCCTAAGGGACTTCTTTTGGGGCTAAAGAAAATTTATGGCCAACTACACCAAATAAAAAGGAGACTCAATTCACACGGATTAATAGGTGCGAAAAAGTATTATGGTTACAAATTTAATACACATCAAATAAGTGAAGTTGGTCTTCAAGCAATCCAATGAGTAAGAAGAAAATGGCTAAAAGAGATGTTTTTGCTAAGTGATATAGTCCTTAATCTTGGAAATCACAATATTAGGATGAGGTCAATCGAAAGAATTGAAAGTGAGACATACGATAGGATAAGTGGAATGCATTGATAATTTTGACGACAGGTTTCAAGGTCAAGCGTACATATAAAGAGTTTAATTGAAAGTTGTTGCGGCGGGCAATATTAGTTTGCTAACATGGAAGTTAGTGTTTGTTGTTTGTTTCTAGTTAAATGAACTGAGTATTTTTGATAAAAGAAGGGGGTCTGTAACAGCCCGATCCATCATACGTCGCAACACAATCCAATAAGATGGGTAGTCACCTGTTACCTCGTATATCATCTCGTGGGCTTTAAAATGTTAAGGCCTTGTTGGTAGTATGGTGGTAGGAATCTATTATAAATTGATCATATGAGCCTTAGTTTCTCAATGTGTGACAAACCAACTCCATAAACCACTTTCCAAATTCTGTTGTGTCACAGGTTTACATACTAAGTGAGAAGACGTGATTTATGACAAGGTCTGGTTATGGTAAATTGTTAGTGCTGACTAATTATTATGGGATTGAAAATATACCTGGGTCACCGTATTTGATAGGCATCTTGCGCTGAAAAACTCTTGAAACTTGTTCACTCACTTGAACTCGTTGCTAACCCTTAAGTTTGTAGCTCTTTTGTACATTATACTGGTTAAGTCCTTTTCAATCTTTCCTTACTTAGGGAACAATTGGCAAAGTTTAAGCAATAGAAGGGAGAAAGAACAACGGCTGAGAGGCGGCGATGGTGCCCGGCGTGGCCGAGGAGGAGAGAGAAGCCATGGAGAGGAGAGAGTGAAGAAGAGACTACGTGAAAGAGAAGAAACATAGTTCTCTCTCTCTTTTTTTTTCTTTTGGGCTTCACTTGTAAAGTGAAAGGTGTGACTCCAAATTAAACCCGGTTCAAACCAAATAAGGATAAATTATAAGTTACGAAAGAAGAATTACTAAATTGGGATAATGATACAATAGGAAATAGTCTATAGATCACCAAATTCCCAAATCGTCTAGGTATATCCCACAAAATTTATAATTAATTCTCCCATAATAATTTAATAAACGTAACACCTAATTAAATAAATTCCCAACATTTGTGGTGTTTTACATTAACTCTCTGATCCTCTCTTTCGCCACCCTCATCAACAAGGACAATTTCTATTTTTCACCCAAATGTTACCACTATTTAACGTCATAGCACTCTCATTATGTTTCGGCACCTCCGTATCCATGGGTGGTCTATTGGAAACTTCAGCCTCCAATCTTGCAATACCTTTGCCCATATTGACTCTCCAAATTTTGGATACTCGCTTGAGTTTGTTATTGAAATTGCTGCATACCACTTTGCATATTAGTCATATTAGAGGTCAAAGCATGAATCATATTCTCCTTAGACATAGACTTTTTGGGTTGATCTTGCATGGGACCTTGTGGCCTAGGTTGATAGAATCAACCACATTAAGGACAAAATTAGCATTAGAATTGGGATCACTCCATCGGAAATTGGGTTAAATTATCCTTCCACCTAACATTGAAAGTGTTCGAAAAAGGATTTTTATTATCATTGATATTGTTTGCAATTTGGAAAAACTAATTCAAATCAGTAGTTTTGTTCTTTCAAATTTTCTTTTGAATTGAACTAACCTTTTTCAATTGAAAACTTGAAGTTTTGAAATTGTACATAATGTTATCGGGGGGATTAAATGTTCTTTATGTGAACTTGAGATTTTAAGTTGCAAATTTGTGGTTTGAAGTTGAAAACTCACGTTTTTAATTGATTTAGTGTGGTTAATGGTGCACTTAAGTTGAATACTTGTTGTTTTATGTTGGGAACTCAAGGTTTTGTTTTTGTAGCCACGATCTTTTAAAATGATTTTTCATGAACTAGTGCTTTAAAGCTTTAAAATATTTAAAAACTAGTGGCTTAGTGTGATCTAGAGGACTTGATGGCTAAGACCCATGCCCCGCATTTTTCTCCGAAGTCTATTAGCTCAATCGGTAGAGCATCGTTCAATTGGACGAGAAGTATGAGTTCTAATCCCCTGTAGACTTGCAATCAACTTTAATTAAGATAGAAGATGAAGTGGGGAGAATTAATGTCTAATGTACCTTGTTAGGTGTTGGAGAGAGATGACAAAACTAAAAAAAAAGAAAGAGAAATGCAGCTGAGAAGGAGGTTAATTTGCTAGTACGTGTTGAGGAGGTAGGATGTCTAAGGATTTTTTTTAATGAATAAAAAATAAATAAAACATATTCTCTTGTTAATGCACTTGTGTCTTATTGGGTCCGTCTCACAGTTAGAGTGTCTCACACAAGAATTTGTCATTAGCTAGAAAGAGAGATCATCTCTACCAACTAGCTCTAACCGATAAAATATCAAACACTTGCGCCTAAATTCAATTCAACAATAACAATAAGCAATTGAACGATAACACCTAAGATCTAGACACACGCGGTTTCGATATTCAATAAATATATCAATTCTCTCCTAAGCCTAGATCTATGATCAAGACGGAAATAAGGTTTAGTTTCCACTTGCCAATCAATTAAATAAACAATTAGTCCTTTGATTAACAATTCTAGCAATGTGATTTAACCTAGGGCTAATTAGTTTGCAACCTAATTAACAAAAAATCAATCAATTGCAATTCAAAAACGAGAGAACTCACAATTTGGGGATGAATTGAAGTTTCAATTAATAAAATCCGAGAATAAAGTGTCTTAGCCTTGCTTGATTTCGAATAATACAACTTGAAAAGTCTGAATATTGAACAATTAAACCTAAGAACTAAAAATTGTATTTATACTAAACGATTACAAAACGGGATTTGGAAACCTGCACTTAACCGACACAACGGTGGGACGACTAGTCCCGCCCGAGGCCAGTTGTCTGGCTTTAGGACGACTCGTCTTAAACTAATGCTCCGAGTCATCTTGGTTAAGTTGACTCCTCTTAACTCTTCTGCCTGGAGTCGTCTTCAAGTCTTCAACTTCATTACTTCTCTTCTCTCGACTTCCAATTCTTGGATCTTCATTGCCTCCATGAACATCGTAACTCGTGTCATTCCTTGCGGCGACTTGCAAAACCCGAAAACTTGCATATTCTTCAATAAGAGCTCAAAAATACAAAAGATAGAACAATGCCAAAATGTGATCCAAAATGATATAAAAGTCGACCTAAAAACACCACAAAACCCACTCTAAAGTGGGTTGTATCACTTAGCTCCTTCGAAGAACTTCTAAACGTCTTTATAAGTTTGACAAGTATTATATAAATTGTTTAACATCAAGAAATATACTTTCTAAAGGCAATTTCTAAGTGAGAAGTTCAAATGCAATGATTTATAGACTATACCGATTTTATATATGTATTATTGCATAAAAGGTTTTTATGTTGTTAGCTCCGGTAAAGGAGTTAACTTGAGTACAAGGTGGTCGTAATTTTCTGAGTATTGTGCACAAGGTATAGATGAGGTGGATTGATCCTCCACCTTCAACCTTTATATCCTCCCTTGGAAACAGGATCTTAGCGGGATGCATGTATTTGGGAACACTGGTTGAAGGAAGTCAGCCCTGATACTAAAGGAAGGTCGTAAAGAACAAGGATAGAAGCATCTGGTGCATGTCATTATAAACATCATTCCATTTCAATATCTATCGAATCAAGAACGACCCTTCAATCGAGATGTAATGTTCCAAAGTTCAATAGTTTCAAAGTACTCCAAGGTTAGTTGTGCTATTTGTTTAGACAAAATTCTTTAAAAGCGCTTTACTAATAAGTAGGTTCTTATTCAACCCGTTTGGTTGACGATATCTATGTTTTACTCTTGCAGGTTAACCTTTTAAGTTTCATGGAAGGATTGGTTAAGGGCGAAGAGTGAGGCTCATCTCTTAGATTAAATCAAGATCAACCTTAACTTGTTTACGCTTCCGCATTTTGTTTAAGTTATTCCAGTATTGTAACTCCCCGTCATCACCAGAACCAGAAGTAGTCACCTATGGCAGCGTGTCAGGCTGTGTGCTGACCTCACAAACCAACACGGGTCATTTCGACGCACTTTGACCTCTTTCGTGCGCATCCCAGGAAACTTCATAGGAGGTCACCCATCCTGAAATTACTCCCCAACAAGCACGGTTAACTGTGGAGCTCTTATCACATGGTTGCTAAAAGGAAAGTCGACTTTGTTGGTATGACTAGCACTATCAATCCCCTTTACCACTCATATGATCTCCTTATCTCTTTAAATCTCCTCTGAAATTTGGGCATTACAAGTATTGTATTTGACCAAAATTTTGATGTAAAGGTGTTATATTCTGGTTTTGGAGTTCACTAGACCATAAGTGCTATTCTCTTGACTTAACGATTTGATTGAAGTGTCACTCGTGGCGATAACACTACCAATTATTCTCGTTCTAAATCAATAAAATTTTCTAAAAGTTCTGAAAATTGGGGATGTTACACTTTCATTGTCCCATGTAAATGGTGAATAGCAAAGGAGACATGGGGTCACTTTGTCTTAGTTCCCTCTTTGCATTAGAAATGCAAAAACATTCCCTATTTTATGCTAGAGTGAATGAAGGGGATGTAACACATAAATATCAACACATGATTGATTCACCATATTCTCAGGGAGTTTTAGAGGCGGATCTAACATATCCTTGAGGAAAAACCATTCAATTGAATCATTGGCATTTTTCAAATCAATCTTTATGGGCATCTTTGAGATATATCTCATATATAATTTCTAAAAATATCTTGACATACCAGTATATTCTCTACTATATTCCTCTCTCGCACAAAACCTCCTTAATCATTACTAATGAAGGGAGATTTAAATCATGTTACATAAGACCTTGGACATACAAGACGGTTACAAAGTGACTTTTTTTACATTGTTTGTAACCATGATAATACTTTTCGTGATCGTATTAATTTAGTATTGTAATGCACATTATCTATAATTTTGGAGGATCCCATCATATAAAGGGGGTCACGATGTAAATACATGGTTCTCAATAAATTATTTAATCAATTTCAGCAATTTAAAAGAATCCACTATGATATGAGTTTAATTATTTAATCGCAAGCGTACGCTGGTTGTAGCATATGTTTTAAAATTTGGAAAGTGAGATCAGTAATAAAAAGAAGTTCTACCAAGACTACACTAGCTACTTATTCGGAGAAAGAAGGGTCGTTTGTTTGATTGATCTAATTAATTAAGATAAATCCAGATGATTAAAAATCTTTAGGGCATCTTCATAACCAATAACAATCATTATTCATAGGCTAACAACAAAAGAAATGATGAATTACTACCTTGCATGAGACTACCCTTCTTACTAGTCACATGTAACCACATAAATAAGATTTTCCCTTATATCTCCCTCTTGGGTTCATATAAAGCCTTTAAACATGCAACCGTTCCTATTTTTATGGGGCCGTAAGCATTAAGAACAAGATATAATGGTTCCAATAATAAACTCCACCTATTCTCACGGGGAATGTCTAATCATATCAGTATTATATTCTTTAAACAAAAATTCGCCAATCGCGATAATCACTATTGTGTACAATCTATTGAAGTATCTAGGTTCAAGGAATCAATTCACAAGAGCATCAATCCAACTGTCCTTGTTATTCCAAGCCGAGAACAAAATTTGTAACCTTAATTAACAATCATCTATAGTAAGCACAATACAACAGTAATAAAACTCAAACATTAACCAATTAATCAAATCAAACCAACTAAAATGCTTAAACTAATTCATGTTAGGGCTTTTGCTAAGCCCTAAATTCAAAGACTACTCACTATTCATTATTTAAAACAATAACAACAATATATGTAATTGAAAGAAAACATTAAAGAAACTAAAGAATAAGAGAAATATTGAATTTGCTAAATGGAAAGTGATGTTGTTGAACGAAGAAGTCTTGATTACAAAGCAATCAGGCATAAAACGTTCTCCGAATTTAAAGTGTAATCCCCCGGATTCCGACTAGGGGACTAGGAATAACCCCACCTAGTGCGGATATCTAAAGACCGTCACTGCCGTATAGAATAGCATCACCTTAGACGTGTCAAACGTCCTCAATAATCCTAGCCTATTCAAGGCTTGTGAGCATAGCAACTTGTTTTCGAAACCGACACGCTTTACAAAATAAACTTTAAAATATAACAATATCTTTTCAATACAGATAATACAAATGTTTCACAAGTTCATCCAAATGTTAATCCAAATGTTCATCAAAATTATTGATTGATATGATTATTAGAAGATTATAGGTTGTTTTGATTGATGTATTGAGTTGAGTTTGGGTTAATTATTGATTTTTGGCGATGGTGTGCGAGCCCCCTGTTTAGGGTATCAAATGCCCTGTTTTTGGGCTGATTGATTGGGTTTGTTGGTGTAGTGTTGTGGTGGATGTGTAAGTGGACACTAGGTGTGGTCGGGGCTGGCAAGGGAGTATTGTTCGAGGCTTCGAGGAACTGTTGACGGCTCTGTTTTGCCATGGACGCCCTGTTTTGGGTTGTTGTCGTGGTTGAAGTTGCTGGAGTTGTTATTGTTGCTGTGGTTGTCGATGTTGTCATAGTTGTTGCTCGTGGTGTCCTTGTTGCTGGTTGTGTTGTTCGTTGTTGCTGCGGTAGCTGATTATGGAGGGGTGTGTTGCTTTCGGAGCTTGTTATTATTGTTGATAGTGGGTTGGCATTCCAATGGCATCTGTTTGTCATCACCATGGTCCATGGAAATGTATGATGTTGTCGTTGTTGTTGTCGTGGATCTTAGCCAGAAAGTAATTAGAGTTTGGCAAATTGGTTTTTTTGTTATGAGTTGTCGTTAGTGTGTGTAAATGTTTTAGGTAAAAGCCTTCCCCAAATTAACTAGTAGGTTGTGAGTTGTTGTAACTTATTTAGGTAATATATTGGTGGAGTTTCAAGGCCAGTGTACTAATTTAAGTGTCTTTTGTGAATTATAGCTTGTTGGTTCGTAGGGGTGTCGTTTGACAATTTTGAGAAACATAATTGAGAGACGTTAAGCATTTACGGTAAGAACGTTAACCCCTCTTGAGCTTGAGCATGTTTTCATATATCTTTTGGTGATCCGACTTTTCAGCTTCTATAATTTATATTGCAATTCATATATACTCTTATCGTTTCAAATATTTATAAAGTCGGATTATTGAAGTTCAACCAACTGAGGGTTCGACCCTCCGTTATATATTCATGCTTTTATACTCGTCTTTCTTTGATATTCGGCTCCGGCCTACGTTGTCATATGAGATCGATTCTATGAATGAAATAATGTATCTAAGGCGGATAAAATGGGTATGTTGAATAATGTAACATCACAATCTGCTAGAGCAGGCGTGACCACTGGTCCGTCGGGGAAT
>JBBYHQ010000012.1:5029392-5046679 GCA_038382645.1 Spergularia azorica
TTTGGGAATGGGGAAGACAAAGTCGAGACCCTAAAAAAGAGGATGGGAAGTTTAATCTGGACCGGAGGGAGTATATCAATAAACAATATTAAGAGTTTGGAACTTACAATTGAAACTTCAATTTGAAGCAAGGACACAAGGAGAAGCAGGAGAATAACATATTGATAAACAGAGGAACTAGCCATTTTTTTTATCACTCTGACAAAGAGGAAATGTTATTGTTAAGAACTCGAAAATCTTTCTACGTAGAAGTACGCAAATTATATGAAGAGATACTATTTAACCACTATGAACATGAGATTTATATCAGGTGAATAAGTAAGTTTTGCTAAACACTCTTTTATAAATGTGTATCAAACAGGATCTCATTGAGTAAATGTTGTAAACTGAAAGTGATGAAAGAGAGTGTCTAATTTAAAGAATTTTTAATCTTATTTGTTAACATGGATTTTGTTATTGAACCTAGCTATATATCACTATCAGAGCAATGAATTTCAATACTGCAAGTTAATTAAATTTATATTACAAATCATCATCATTGGAAAAATCAAATTTTGTCTACATTCATGACGTATTTTAGAAGAAGAAAAAAGGCATGTAGGGAATAATTATCGAACAAAACTCATTTATCGGCATGGTTATTCACTCATTAAGAAAACTAATAATCATACGGATCGAATTAGTAAATTTTATATAACACGGTTTCACTTTATTTATCCTTTTGTATGTCGAACCACTTCACTTTTAGAACTCATAGGGTCTTTGAAAGTGGTAAAAGGGTGTGTAACAAACAAGATCTCATTGAGTAAATATTGGGTATTTAAAGTGAACCAGTTAAATCCTTGTGTGTTCAATTATTGTTGTTTTGTTTAACTTTTTCGTTCTTGATTGACGCTTGCGCACAACATAACTCGTTCTCATTTGTCTAGTCTATTGAATTGCTTTGTGGAACACAATTCTTATTTGGTTTTCTAAAATGTGCCCAAAATGGCACATGTCAAGATCGAGCCTAGTTCTTGTCTTATTTAAGTGATATTTTCACTTGAAAAAAAAAATATAATATGAGATCTCACTAATTAATTGAGAAAATCATACACAAATAAGGCAAGAATTAAACTTAACATGTGCCATTTGGCCTTTGGATACATTTTAGAAAAACCAATTCTTATTTTGCCTCATCATGAAGGCTCAAAACAATTAGACTCCAACTTTCTACTACAATCTGATCTGCATACAAATGACCGGATATCAAATTTAATATAATTTAATTTGAAAGCATTGAAAAAATAACTAAATTTAGATAAATTATTACCAACTAATCACAACATCTCATTTGATTCCATCAAAATGCAACTGATCTCTCATTCATTATTAAATCTAATGGGAGCTGCCAAGCCAAACTACATATAAAACTGAGTCATTGGAGTTGACATCTAAATCTTGTCAACTTCTATTTCAAAAAAAAAAAAATCTTGTCAACTTCAACCACAATCATTCAGATTAATATATAAAGGCTAATGTTATTGCCACGACCTGAATTTCCTCTTTCACGTCACACACATTTTGGCGTGTGCAAGCACGTGTATGTGGCGTGGAAGAGGGGATATGATTTAGGCCGTGGCATTACACATGCGTTATATAAAACCACCTTAATCTCAACATGTGTCCCCTGCTTTCACGTGAAGTTCACCATGTAACCAAAACACGTATTTTCAGTCGCTAAATTCAACCTGAATCGACCCATTTAGATCCCTTACTACTCACTTTCCTTGCGGTGCAATGAAAAGATTAACACGGATTGTCTTTTCAAGTAGCCATAACGGTTGAGATAAACAAAACCACCTATTTCCTCCACTTTCACATGAAGCTAACCATCAAACCAAAACGTAGATGCCCTCAATCACTCGGTTCAACTTGACCCGTCCCAATTAGATTCACGAATCACTTTCCTCAACAACAGTCTAATGAAAAAAAAAAATACTCCGTAAATCTCACATCAACAAATCATTCTGAGTCCGTCCTGAGTAACCCTGTTCGACTCCACTCATCCCGTCTGAACTCAACCTCTCTTCTTTGGCACGAGATCAATAAAATGATACCACTCATATATATATACATCAATACCCACTAAAACCGTTTCGATCTGAAACAAAGTTATCGTAAGATCGTCTCACGACCCCTTGAAACAATAAACAAAAAGGAAGAGACTAAGTGGTCGTTTGGTTGCCAAAAAAAATCATGAGAATTCAAAAATCCCATGAATTGAAAATTTTGAAGTTGTTTGGTTGCCTAAAATCATGGGAATTTCCAATTCCTACAAAATGGAGGAATTGGCTTACCAAGCCTCCCCTTGGTAATTGGCAATTCCTGTGGAATTGCAATTCCTACATGTAACCAAACACTTTTGAGAAATTCATGTGAATTGGTACAACCTGGGAAGTGGAAGTTCATGGGCATTCAAAATTCTCGTATGCAACAAAACTACCACTAAGACGATTAGTCCAAAGTGGCCCCCATGTAAGGAAAAAGAAGCTAAAAAGGAGGAGTATCAGAGACCCCTGCCCTTTTTGGGCACTCACTCATTCACCCTCTCCTCTCTTCCCACCAGACTCGCTCAATCTCTCAATCTCTCTCCTCAATCATCCCCACCAAAAAGTCCCTTCCTATCATATCGACATATCCTCCATCATCAGCTTCTCATTTCCTCTTCTTTGTCCTAAACCGTTCATCCACTTTTTCAAACACCACCCAATTTTAAACTAAATCAAATCCTACATACAACAAATCCTCTTTCCTCTTTCTTCCACCCTTTTTTTTCTTCTTGTTCTCCCTCCCTTTTTTTCCCCATCAAAATTTGATGTGAATTGTGTTTTAAACCAAGGTAAAATTTCTGAGCGTCATTGATAAGCTTCGTAAATTAACAAATTTTGGATCTGGGCTTTGTTTTGTTTTGTATTTTGGAGGTGGGTTTTTCTTCAATTCGTCATCACGGACACGTTTAGGTATCCTATGTTCCCCTCTTTCTCTCTCTCTCCTCTTTATTATTTCTGCCACCATTTTTCATTTTTATTATTTCAAATATTTGTAATGTATTTTGCAGTTTCTGTACTAATCTAATTGTTGTAATTATGACAAGTTTTTTTTTTAAAATTTTCTGCTGCATTTTCTCTTGTTTAATTTAATCTGGGTTTTTAGGAAATTTCAGAGCTTGTAAATTTATGGTGTCAAATGATATGATTTTTTTGATGTTTTATAAAAAAAATGTGAATGGTAACGACAAAATTTTGATAATTTCTATTTTGATCCTTACTTTCCTGTTTAATTTTAATCACATTTTATCATAGTTTATTCCATTAGCTATGTTATTTGTGTTGTAAGGGAATTGAAATGTGTTTAGATAACGATATCAGCTAGCTTAATCGATAAAGTCGATAAAGTCACGTGATTTTGTGGGTTTGAAACTCGTCTATATAATATCTTTAATGATTTCGTGATGATGGTAATGACGGTTTGTTTTGTTGTTGCAAAATCAGATTGAATGGAAAGTGAGGGTGGTGGCATTTTTGCTGCTGCTGCTCCTACAACTCCTCGGAGATTGACCTCTCAACATTCAACCCTTCGCGAAACCTTTATTGCCAGTGACATTGCTGATGGCATAAACACCGCGATTCTTAGTAGTAATCACACGAGTACGCAACCTGTTTCGAATCTAACCCTTGGTGCTGTGTTAAACGGGGACAAGAAATCGCCTCCTCCTAACAACGTTGTTGTAAGAACCTTGCTTGAGATTATTCGAAACGATGAGACCTTAAACATTGGTGCAGGGTCACCTAATAGTAAGAAGTCGTGGAAGTCGTTTAAGGATAAGCTTAAGCGTAAGAAGGGTCAGGGTCAGAGTCAGAATCAGGATCCGAATTCTCGTAGGTGGGCTTCTTCAATGCCAGTCCCACAATCTGATGTTCTGCCGGGTTCAAGATCTGGCGGAGACATTATGGCGAACAGGAACTCCCTTAGGAATTCACTGAGGAATAATTCTATAAGACGAGTTGATGGTGTTCCAGCTGATGATTTGTCTTTGATGGAGGTTGATAGTGGGGGGTCTCCCAGGAGCGGGGGTAGTTTCAGGCTGTCTGCTGCGTTGGCTGCTGAGAGGGAGCAGACGCGTAGGAGGCTGTCTAGGGAGCTGGATGAGGAGGGGAACGAGGAAGAGATTGATGTGTCTGGTCATAGGAATGAAGATGAGGAGGAAACAGGCGAGGATGGGCCTAACTTTGGCGCCCCTTCAAATCAGCCTGTGAGGATGTCATTGATGGATTTACTGGAGGAGACAGATCGACAAGCTGGGATTAGCGGTCCTACTTACAGATTAGATGACGAGGTGGAGGAAGAGGAGGAAGAGGAGGAAGTGGAAGAAGTGGAGGAAGAAGAGGTAGTGGAAGAGCTGGGGAAAGGCGAGTTTTCTTGCTGTGTATGTATGGTGAGGCATAAAGGTGCTGCTTTCATACCCTGTGGCCATACCTTTTGCAGGTTATGCTCCAGGGAACTCTTTGTTCAGAGGGGAAATTGCCCACTTTGTAATAATTTCATTTTGGAGATTCTGGATATCTTCTAAGGAGGTTACTGATTCCATGATCATTATCTTGGCCTGCAATTGCCTGACTCGTTCATGTCTGATACCGTGGTGAAAAGATTAGCAATAGTATCCGACTTTTCCAAGATGAAGCACCATGACAAGATTCATCTCAGCTATGTCATGTATGTGGGTGTGAATCGTATCAGAGCGAACCAGGAGCAGGTCTTATTGTATATGTAATTGTTTCCAAGCAGTCCAAATTAGAGTTTTTGAGTCATTATGTCCACTTCTGGTTGAAACTTCTACTATACTACTACTGTAGTTTTTTCTTCCACTCTGTTTTCTAGTGGGTTAGTTATATAGGAAGTTGTACTTCAACCTGCCATCTGAACAAAACAGGAGATGTGCCACCATTTTATATAAAGTTTTGAAAGAATTTATATTGATCACTATGTGTTTGCTCTTGTACTATCTTAATCCTGTGTATGACCAGAAGATTTTGCTACATAGTTTCCTGTCTTTTCCTTTTCCTGAGATTGTGATCTGCCAATTTCGTATGGATGTTTACTGTGTTTTGTAGTTCACATATTCAGAATGATGTCGGATTTCTGATGAAAGAGCAAAAGCTCGATAACAACTACAAAATCTCCGACATAAAAATATATGGGTTCGGCTAATTAGCAGAGACCTGATATGTAAGATTATGCTAAGTTTGCATTGTATCTGAACTTCAGTTAATTGAATCAGGTGTTTTTATGCTCTGATGTTCGGTTGTTCTAGTCTACTCAGACTTAGTACAAAATTTGGGACATTCATTCTGCTTTTTTCTGTTCAATGCTGTTGTTTGCAGATACGGAGTTAGTAACTGCTCATATTTGGATATGCAAGCAAAAGAGTGATCAGTCTTTCTCCATTGCTAATATAGAATTAGTGTCTACAGTCAAATTATTTACACTTTCGGTTAATTGCCTAATTCAATAGCATAGAGCAGATTGAAATTCACCATTGTCTTGGTACTTCTGTACCCCAAATTCATGTGTAGGTGAGGGAATGTCTTCTTCATCCCTTTTCGGCTTAACCCATTTGCCATGAGCATTCTGAACCAGCCCCTTGTTAGCAACTTGGTACCAGCGAGGCGGTATTTTGAGCTCATTGATCAGCATATCGGTTTCTTTGTTCACCAAGGCGATATCCCTTTTCGCGTCAGGCCTGAAAGGTACCTTTGAACTCTCAAATCCATCCACCAAATGAAGGTATGTCTCTAGCATATGATGTCCCTGAAACTGCAAACCCCGTTTCAGATAAGGCGAAGCCCTGGCATCAAGCCTCAATTCGGCCCCTACATGAGTATAAACCCACTCCAATCCCCCTGTAATATCTTCAAAATTCTGCAGGCACTCATTGAACACCATACCAGGCATACAAGGAACCACATCCTGTTTCAGAACAACGCGCAATGTCTTCACCCCTAGCTCATGTAACTCGTCTCTGAACCCGGAATTTCCAACTCTGGGAGCAGCAAAAGAGATGACACTGACAGGAACATCAGCAAAAGCTGTTGCAGCTTCATATGCACTCAACAAAGCCAATGCCCCACCCAAGCTATGCCCTGTAATAGTAAGGCTAACCTCTTCCCCTCTTTTCTTATAAAAACTAATGAGCTTTGTTAGCTCCTTCATCACCTGTTCTGCAGCACTAGACTTATTATACCGCGAAGAGCTGCATTTTGAAGCGTAAATGCTAAGAAACCCCTGCTCTACTTTCGAGTCTCCATGTCCAAACTTCTCCAAATCATTCTGAAAATCCTCGTACCACTCAGAAGCCGAAACTGTCCCTCGCCACGCAACCACAATGTCCCTCCTCCCAATTCTCTTAGACTCGTCATCATCACTCACAGCTACAAACCCCATCCAATTCGAGTGCTTACTCCACGACTCTCCCAACTGAGACCTCTCTAACCATTGAGGCAACTCGATTCGAGACATTGCGTAAATGTACGTACTTACAGTGTACCCGTGCCTTGTAAGGCCGAGGTGATCAAACAGCTTACTACGGTTGTACCTACAACTTCCACAATACTCTGAGTACGCGTCAGAGTCGTACGCATCATATGTCGCCTGCGCGAATTCACCGTACTTGACTATCTCTCGCCTTAGGGAAGGGTGAAGTGGGTTCAAAAGCGTATCCCAGTCATGAGAACCGTGAATTTCACGCCATTTCTCGGCAATGTGTTCTTTAGGTGATGACACGGGAATGTTGCTCTTGTCCTCTAGTACAGAAATCATGTTACTTTGGTTTATGTTCTTTTGTAATTGTATAGACTCAATTTGTAGTTGCAGCATCTGGCTAAATGATTGGGCTAGCCGGGTTGCCGGGTTTGATGACTGCTTCGAAGCTATCGCCTCTGCGAAAAATTCTTGGTACGAGCTACGGACGGGTGTAGGCGTACCGCGGTGCACGCCACGGCGGGTTGTGGTTGGTAATGGTATTTGGTGGTTGATCAAGGGTTGGAGAGTCTTCATGGTTTTTGAAGAACAAAGGAAATGGTTATGGTTTGTTGAATTTGGACTTTTTGAAGTGTAATGTAGAAGATTACTACGGAGTATCATTATATATAGTGAGGTATGTTGATGAAAAGTCATGTGTTTTGAACTTTGGATAGTAAATAAGATTGACTAAGACCAATTAACCACCATTAGAAACGCGTTAATTAAAGCCATGGTCATCGCATTTTTGCTTGTTAGGTATGAACGAGTTGACTTAATTTGCGTGCTAATATTTCCAAAGCGTAAGCATGAGGAGAGCCACGTAGAGTTGAGTGCGCAAAATTACTTGCTTGACCTTTTGCTTGATTGCTGACCATTTCTAGTCACTTTTCTAGTGTCAAGTGGGACGAGTGGGATTCAAACTCTTAAAAAAAAAGTGCTTACGCTTTTGTGGTATTGAATGTTAGATTTGAATGTTGTGGTATTGAAGTTTTGTATTATCGAGTGGTAAAAAAACACTTTCAGTTTCATGCTGAAACCGAGAATCAATATGTTGGTACTTTAAAAGAGTCGCTAGTGCACCACTTATGAGATATGTCAACAATGTTCAATACACTAGTATTCCTATGTGTAGATTCTTTCAGATTAACTAATTAAGGGACTCTTGAAAACATCATAATTTGCAAGGGAATTCTGAGTAGCTGAGTTCCTAAGTATTTTGGAAATGATCGAATTCTACAATTTATGATTGCATGAAATGGAGAAAATGGATCACTAAACATCTCCGGAAAAGGAAATGCGAAGATCTGGATGAAATCGACGAAACTAAGAGGGAGGAATTGGAGGGAACGAAGGAGAGTACAATAATATCGATGTTGGTACAGTAGCTCAGTCGCAGAGGATTGTACGATCTACAATGTACATCAAGAACACAAATCTGTAAACCAAGTAATTTATTGAAGATCACTGGTGTATTTACAAGGGCTATGAAGCTACCTAAATCTGACTAAGAAGACCTTAAAAAAGGGCTAAGAAAAACATTGTAGTACAGTACAGTACATATGATACATTAAGATTCTGCAGCGGCACAACTATGAAACTATCCTCTTCCAAACCTAATTTGTCTAAGGGCTGCTCATTTGCGCCTTTCGTCATCATTGTACGTGCTTCACTTTGCAACATGTATCGGGTTCTAATTTTCTATTGTCCAAACTGCCCTACAAATGTAACTTCTTGCTGGTGATTCAACAAGATTACCTCCTAACGTCAGCCTTGGTTACCTGACCACGGACAGGGCAAAGATCTGGCTGTCTCACAATGTAGATCTGATCTCCGGCCACTTTCTCACTGTCTTGATTCCGGTACCAAGTCCACAGGGCCCAAGTCGCATTTTTCACCTGTAAATCGTATAGTCAAGTAAAGCAACTAATCAGATTAAGAACAGGAAAGGAACACACGATGTCAATTATTCTGCTTTTGGTGATCAGGAACTCTAGAGATGTTTTTCATAATGGTTAGCATTCCAAGAAATGTTTAAGCCATGCAAGTGTGAAATTTCCTGCAACAAATTTGTACTTTGGATAAGGAGTGGGGAGTACACACCTCAAGAATTCCGTGGCCAAAGCTGCTCTCTCTATACGCACTGAAAGCAGGTTGGCGATCCCAGCAGAACTTTCCACTTGCAGGACCAGATGTAAAATTTGCTGCGCAGAAACCGCCCATGTACTTATCTGGGGTAGTTGATGGTTCAGGGCATTTACCTGGCTCGTCTGCATGTGCAATGGCCATCTTTTCTCGGTTACCTCCATCTCCTATTGTAATGTGAATGGGTGCACACTCATCCAAAGTATTATTATATACTCTGTTGGATCGCTCATAGGCATGTACCTGAAGTTGCACCGAAAGATATTATTCAGGGATCAATTGCAAACTTTTTTTTATGACAGATAAATTGCAGCTACATTAGCAGCTAGAAACAAAATATTCTAGTAAAATTCACTCTAATGCTCCTTTCAAACATAAGCAATTACTTACGAAGAAAGACTCTACATGCAGAAGCAATAATCCAAGGCTAGAGCTAGTAGGTCTCATGCCATCATTCAGTATTCCAGTGGTGGTTTAATCAGCTAACAATGTAAGATTCATATCATAATCAAATCCCAGATGAGCGATTCTTGTGTACTTACATGCCCGTTAAAAACTATATCCACACCGTAGGAGTAAAGTAAGCCTTCCATTGCGACTCTCATACACTCCACTTCTCTGTAGTGAGCTTCGTAACTGGTATACCATGGTGCATGCCATGTCGCAACCAGCCATGGAGTTACAGATCTGTCAACTTTAGCCAAGTCCCTCTCCAACCATTTGTATTGATCAGCTACAAAATAAACAACAAGGATTCAATCATACATTATTATTGTGCTTGGTGTCCACAAGAAAAACAAAAACCCAAGAGAGGTACACTCAGTTACCAGATTCATTGTAGGCAATATAAGCACCAAGCATTATGAAATGTATGCCACCAGCATTGAAAGAATAGTAGAATGTAGACTTGGATTCACTTTCTTCCGATGGAAATGCAAAGCGAGTACTGTAAGCTACAAAGGTCTTATTTTCAGCTTGTTCCTCGATTTCATGATTTCCTTCAACCACCATTATTGGGACTTTTGAAATCAAGTTCTGCATAAACCTGTCAAGAAACATATTAGCAAAGCCAAACATACATAACAAGATGAGAAGAACTTGACAAGGGATAACTTAACCCTAAAATAGCGAAAACAAACGAAAATGCGAATTGCCTACATTTATTCTCACCTTCCCCAATAATCCCAGCGAGGTTGATACGTTTCATGAATAGGAGTTTGTGAAAACGAGCAGGAATAACAATCTGAACCAGTTCCATTGGTGAGATACAGGTTCGCATAAGTCACGTCACCAACCAGAAGAAGAAGATCTGGTTGATTGCTACTGATGTGACTTACAGTTGTGGTACTGTTGTATGTAAGACCCAGGTCCCCAACAATTGCTATTTTTCCAGGGTAACTCTGAGGGCCTGGAACTGGCATAGTTGTGAAATGGTGAATGCCGCTCATAGCTGGTAGATAAGGATCTCCACATCGATAGTAATACTTTGTGCTCGGCTTCAATCCTACCCAAAGCATAATGATCTTAGTTAAATCACTGACAATGCAGCAGACTGATCATATATTTTCTCGCTTAAAAACCACAGTATACAATAATTGTATGCTTTTTCACTTCATATTAATCGACTATCTAGAAGGGAATAGGTTTAACAGCATGATTAAGCACCAAATGATAACCGACGTAAAAAAAATGTTTGCAATCAGAATGCATGTTGCTCTAATCCTCTGTCCCATTAGCAACAAAACCAGTCCCAAAGTCCTGGTAAGCATGAATTATGATAAAGTCCGTCTTAGTAAATACAATTCATTAAGGTGCACTACATACTTGAAGCCTACAACAAAACTAAACTATCCAGATAAATTTCATGCCAATTACACCTGATGCTTCTTCTCTAAAAACTGATATAGGATTTAATACAACTCTAATGTGGCGAAACTGAAAGAATTCAAGGCGATTCTTAAGAAATCCAATTGTACCTGTAAGACGAACATGGTGGATGATTCCAGAAGTATAATTCAGAAGGCCTTCAAAAGGGTAAAGCTGGCTGTAAACTTGAGCATATCCCGTGGCTTCGTGAGTTAACGGATAATTCAACATCCCATACTGAACAAAACTCTTAACATTTTCAGGATTCAATGGCGTTATATCGTTCCCAATCTGGTACTCCCCTGAAACATTACACCTCTCAAGTCTAAGCCACACTATCCTTAACAATCACAATGACAAGCTTTTCGACAAAAAACTTAAAACTTCAATCAGACAATTACAGATTAACTAAGTAATAACCTTCAACAGAACAAGCTAACAAAAAGTCCTGAAAGAGGAAGTAAAATGTTCGATTGCAATGCAAAATCACCTTAATCTTGTGCGACACGCCTAACATCATCAAAAAGATCAGAACTTTACTTAAAAGGATAAAAAAATTTCGAACATAAACTTCTATTAAATGGTTCTATAACTTAACAATGACATGTTTTTCTATCTAGTAATCAAAATTTAGACATGGGACAGCTCATTAACCTTAACCATGACTTCAAATCATAAAATTAATCAACTGACTTCATATCATAAAGAAAAATCAACTTGAAACTTTTATAAAACCAAACCTACTGTTAGACATTTTTTTACATGAACTATCAATTCAGTGATCTAACAAGTTATATGTCATATTGTCATCTACTAGGGGAAAGGAGCCTTGGTGCACCGGTTAAGGTGTTGCTTGTGATCTTTAGGTCACAGGTTCAAGTCTTGGGAGCAGCGGCCGCTTGTCCAAATTAAAAATGACAAGGGAAGGCTTTGTGCAGACGCCAATGTGCACCGGGCTGTCCTTTTATGTCATATACTAGGGCTAGGGATGGAGGTAGCTAGTAGCACAAGGTTGCGATTTGCAACTGTGTTCCCTAGACACAAAATTTTGTTGAGTTCTGATTTCGCAATCCTAATTTATCACTAAATTGTTGTTAAACTTAAGATGAGTATGTTCATGTTTATTGATGTCACGATTTCGTTTTAATTTTTGTTCTCGATTTTTAAATCCTAGCTTCGCCCCTGCATGGCTCCATCAACATCAAATATCCACATTGATATCCATTCTTAATTGGAGTTGATGGTCATTCCACAAAATCAACTATAAAACTTCAAATTTAAGATAACAAAAACAACAATCAACCACTTTATGCAAAACAAAATAATAAAATAAAAGCATAAATACAAATATTTACTACAATATTATATGATCATTTTTAATAATTCAAACTCTTAGAAGTTAGATTCAAACATGCAAAATTAAGAAAACCAGCAAAATAATTTGCAAAAACAAAAGCAAAAATAAAAAACATACCAGTAACCCAAGAAATCCAAATGGAGTCATAATCATAAGAAAGAGAAACGGATATCTGCTCAGGTTCGAACCCGTTACCACGGCGTTGTACCCGAGGATCCGTATCCGGCAAATCAACGGCGTTGCCACGTAAGCTCACATCAAACGGCACCGTAACGGGCTTAAACGGTCCGTCAAGCGTAGTGGAAATTTTGCTGGAGCAGAGACAAAACAACCCCAATAAACAAATTACACCAATTAACGCCATTTTTGCAAACATGGGCTTTCTTATTTTAATAATTTAATAAATGAAACTTCATGTACAATCAAATTAAATTGGAAAAATGAAAAATGGTGAAGAATGAATGAATGGAAAAATACGGAAAAAAGGTGAGAGAAAGAAAGGAGAGGCGGGGAAACTTGGTTTTTAAGAGTAAGGAATTTTAGAGGTTTGAAAATGGAGACAATATAATTTTGATTTTTAGAATATGGTGGAAAAAATGAAGAGTTAATTATTTATATAGTGGCTAGAAAATGTTGGATTTTATTTGAATAATATTATTTAAATTAGTTGGATTTATGGAGTGAGAATTGGAAGAGTAAAGTACAAGAAATTATTCGATTTAGGTACTCCTGTATGATCGAATATGCTTTGCGTTGTACCGAGTCTTCTGTCGTCATCCTAGTACAGTATCTTTTTGTTTGGATTTACTTTTTTTTAAGTATTTTATATGATGTCGTGCATGACAAATATTTGTGTAAGATGAATATTACCTTCGATATGTGAATGTGGTTGTTAATCTAGGACAAAGTTGTGAGTTTTAGAGATAAAACGTAGTATCGTGAATAGTGAAAATAACGGCGAAACTTTTATTTCACTAGTCGGTCAAAATTAATCACTTGTACTTTGTATTGGTTTGTAGATTTGATCATGGGTGGCCCTATTGCCATAGCCCATAGGCCTAATCAACCTAGTCACGCCAGGTTGTGTCTGGTGCGTGGCAATATCGAATCCCTAGGTAATACTGTAAATAATATGCATTTTCA
Source organism: Spergularia azorica (assembly GCA_038382645.1). Classification (NCBI taxonomy): domain Eukaryota; kingdom Viridiplantae; phylum Streptophyta; class Magnoliopsida; order Caryophyllales; family Caryophyllaceae; genus Spergularia; species Spergularia azorica. Next base: position 5,042,462 of record JBBYHQ010000012.1, read on the forward strand.
ATATTTTATCTCTGTTTGTGTACATTATACATATCTTTCTTTGTACTATCAGTTAAGTGTTAAGAAATTCACTATATAACTCACCCCAAATTACTTTATTTTGCTTTTGGTGACATAAAAATGTGGAGAACTATGATATGTTATGTATATAACCACTAGTTTCAAGCATTAACCTATTGATTGCTAGAGCAATTCCATAACAATCTTAGTAAGGTAGCGTTTGGAAACATGAATTTGAAAATTTGTAATCATTTCAATTCCATCATTTGAGAATATGGAATTCAAATATAAATCAAATGTTTGGGGAGTGTGGGATTTTAAAATGACACCTCTTGAGGTGTCATTTGTTTTTAGCCTAATTGGATTTGATACAAATTCCAAAGGATTTGACACAAATCCAAATTCTCAAATTCGTGAGTTCCCAAACATGGGATTTGTGTCAAATTTGGATTTGAGAATCAAATCTTTGTTTCCAAACATACTCTTATAATTTCATGAAAGCATCTCTTACTAAGTTTTATTACTGGGTCTGGATTTTGGGGATATATTTTAATTAAGGTTGGTTGTGCCTTGAGCATCATCAATAATGGGGAGTATGAGAGTACTGGTTTGAGTGTGAAATGAAGTGGTAGACAAAAAAACAAAAACTTAGTTATGAGTTGATTGATTTCTATCTCTAGGGAGTATCAACTATCAAGGTCACAGAGCAAGATACAAAACAATGCCGTTGTGTTTAGTTGTTTGAAGATTTTTCGGCAATAGTACATGTGTTGTTGGACATTTTATTTATCGAAAAAACTAAGCCTACATTCATGAATCATGACTTGTTTTCACATATCGCTACAGTAAGGTTCTGTTTGACAGGACCTAATGAAAGTAATATTCAGATTCGTTTAGAGTTATTCAAATCAGATTAGATCAAATTAGAGTTGCTCAAATAACGATCAATGAATTTGGTCCACTATTGATATCACTTCGTTGAAATTCAATCAATTTTTCAACTAATTCAGATCAGTTCAAAGTCATTCAAATCAGATTAGATCAGATAAGGGTCAATTAAATCAGATTAGATCAGATCAGAAAGATGTAGTTCATGTCATTTAAGAGCCCGGAGCGGGGAGAGAATGGACACGACTACTCTCTCTCCGTTCTACCATCCAAAGCGGGACGGCCGTTCTATGTTCCCTGCGGGGCAAGTGGACCATTTATGATGAAGATAATGAGGTTCAAGAGCATGATTCGGATTTCTTGCAGAGTGGAACCATGGTAGGTTTTTTCGGCGTTTTCTAGGATCATAATTACAAATAAGAATTCATTCGTTCCTTTAGGAACATGGCTTCAATTTACTACAAAAAAAAACAAAAACAAAAACAAAACAAAGAATCTATCCTGCAAGTATTCCAAACTGCCTAAAGGAAAAGACCATCTTAAATTTACAGAGGGGTTGCGAGTCGAGATCCTAATCTTACTACGAGTATTATAATTATAGGATCCCAAGTTCAAAATCCAGAAGATGGGGGTCAATATGAACCTGGTGAAGCTGTTGTCGCCTACACCCGGGAAGAAATGGATACTTGAACAGTTTTTAAGCTGTGGCAATAATGTGTGTGACTGTATATCAGAATCAGAAGTGAATACTTCATGATCACTCTAAAAAACCCAGCAGTTCAACTGTGTGAATTACCCTTCATCTAACAGTCAAATCCAAATCAACATGAAACTGGATCATCCAAATCAAATAAAATAAATTAAATGACACCTTATTTCCCAAAACAACAATTCCTATGATCAATCAATCAAAGTCAAGCAGTTCCTATGATCATCAATCTAAAGAAATCACCCCCAAAGTTCAATACTTTCAACAACAACAACGACAAAAATGGAAAGGGAAATCAGTCCCATAAATGCAAAACTTACTAAATCAAGAATCAAACTTTCAGAATGCCCAGAAATTTTCTTTCTCTAAATCTGAACAACAGTCTATGGAATCATAAAATACATAGTTTAGGGTCACCGTTTGCACAAAGTTAAAATTTAGGTCACGACGTGCAATCTTGTAAAGTTGACGGTCACCACGAGAATTTTCCGTACAAAATATTACGGAGTACAAAATAATAGTTATTTGCTGCACATACTTGCAGCAATGTTAAAACAATCAAAGTAGGAACAGGAGGCACAATAATATGTTATGACACTCTCAAGGATAAGGAGCGTACTTGAATTCAAGATCAATATGATGAAGGTGAACATTAACTTTTGTGTGCAGAGAACGAGCTTCCTCTGCAGACAGACCATCAGAAGCAAACAGGGAACACAGCTGCTGTGGGTCACCAAGATAGTTATGAGCCCTTCTTGAACGGATGCGGCCATCTTTCCCAAATGCGATCACAGCAGCAACGTCACCAGTGACAAGTTCCGACTTTGTGAAAGCTCGCTCAGGCACCCTACCAGCCCACGGAGGCGGCAACATGCGCCATGTTGACGCCATTTCATCACAAAAAGTTAATTCTGAAGACTCGTACTTATCCACGGGAACAAGTACCACTTCTAAATCTGGAACCACACCAGCATCATAGGTTTCGCGCAGGGGTTCCATAAAATCGTTGTAATATTTAGGATAGTACAAGTAAACGAGGACATTCTTGTTATGCAGATCAGCCACAAGATACGGCGGGTTATCATCCTCGTCGTCTGTGTCTTCTTCTTCTTCTTCTCCGTCTTCTTCGTACTCTTCTTTTGGGAGTTTGGAAACTTTGGTAAGTTGTTGAGATTTGCCCCCGAGCAGAAACTCTACCGTAAGTGAGGTAATACGCTCATGGATACCCTCACCAGTGAAGGGATATGAAGCAATGCCATCAGACATCAAGATTGTTCTTGCCGACTTATCCCAAGCCTTGCCATCAGGCCTCAAGATGACCAAAGAGTCATCCACGCCATAGCTGTGCTCACATACCCCAATCAACCAGCGAGTGCATCGATCATTGCACGGGAACCGCCACCAGGAGGACGTGGTATCATACTCTGCGGAACAACGTTCAAACTCGATCTTCCAATTTTGCATATACTTCATTGTCCTCAATGCATACCACGACTATCTCAAACTCGAGATTATTGTCTTTACATTCCTTGTGGACGGCAGCCAGATTCGGCAACATGTAGTGACTGTTGCAAAAGTAGATTCCCACACACTCCTTTTTGCTCAGTTCCAAAACAGATATTTCATCGTCTCCTTCACGCAATCTCTTCAGTTTCAGAGACGGGTCACAGCTGAAAAGGTCGGCAAGGGACAATTCCGACAAAACTGAACTATTGTATGCAAATTTTACCATAAATGCCTGCCTCAGTGTCTCAAGGTGATTCATTTTCTTATCAGTGAAGGGAAAAAAGGCGGCTCCATATTGCAGGAAATACCAGCTACCGAAATGATTCTGAACAACAAAGTGATTCATGTCCAAAATAAACCCGACAATGTAATCGTCCTTTGAGTCGCCCAATCCGAGAGATTTGCATACATAGTTTCGGGACACCGAGTCCTCGAAAGGGATATAGTAAGGCAAGGGAACGTGGAGAAAAATTCGTCAACATCCTACTCAAAAGGCAACAATAATAACCATCTCAAAAGGCAGTCTAAGAGTGCAATCACGCAGCTCACGGTATGCAGATTTCATAGATTCAATAATTTGGTTGTAACACATGGGCAACGAAACACAACAGATTACCAGGTACTTGTCCTGGAGAAGACTGAAAGGGTATTCTTCATTATTATTACTAGGTCGAATCAGGTGGTCGTACTTGTGTTTCCCCTCAGACGTACCACCGTTGGAAAACAGGCGCTTCACATCGACGTACTCGCCTTTTATGCGATATGGAGCCACATCCGGACTTTTACCCAGATATCGAATATAAGAGAAATCGTCTTTGCCTTCACCCTTCAAATCAGGGAAAACTAAGAGCTTGTTTGGATAGCATTTTGAGAGGGAAAGGGAGGGGAGGGGAAGAGAGGGGAGGGGAGGGGAGGGGAGAGAGAAGTTAATCAAATTCCTTTGTTTGAATGAGGAAGGAAATGGAGAGAAAGGAAAAGAAGTGATGCAATTAATATTATTTTTTCATAATTAAAGCAAATCAATAATAATAATACAACAAAAATAAAAACAAAAACTAATCCCATTGTTTCTCTCTCCTCTCCCTGCGCCGCCCAACCGCCACCGCGCCCCGGCA
>JBBYHQ010000012.1:5057513-5088518 GCA_038382645.1 Spergularia azorica
AGAAGAAGAAGAAGAGTAGTAAAAGGTCATTAAAGTTTGGATCAAATTTTTATGCATGATCTTGAATAATAATTAGTCAATCACGTGTAATAGTAGGAATAGGCCAGGAATTTAAGTTGGAGTAGTATCAATAGTAGTAATCATTATCTATTGTATTCAAACTACAAACTAGGTAGTTCATCGGGGTTTCTAACAGGTGCCCACAGGGCACATGATAAAAGTCTATATAAATTACAACATCTATTTGATGTTTATTTTTTAGTTAATTAGTATAAATCATGAGCTAAAATCTTACAATAATAAGATACACATTTAATATAACAAATAAAAGTAAAAACAAAAGGGTTGGTCTATTTCAGCAATATAAGGTTCAACTATTTTTTATCTTATAAAAAGGTCACATGATTTTTATGATCAGACCAACTGCAATTTCTCAAACTCTTTTAATCAATTGCGACTTAATAAGGGACAATATTATAAGGTTAAACAAGAGATCCTAATCTTTTTTTTGGTACATAAGAACATCTAATATTGTTGGGGAGGGGATATATATGAGGATTTGAAACCAATACAACCACCAAAACCAATACAACCACCAAACATGATGGTTTCCTAATCACTAATAAGCTAATCGTGAGTACAATTAAACTACTTTCTTCTAATGCAACGATGTGGGACAAAAATAGGCCAAACTACCAAATTGGTAAAAAAAGTGTAGGGCAATTGACAGATTGGTAAAAAAAAAATACTCCGGCGACAAATTGGTAAAAAAAAATGAGACTAGTCACCAAATTAGCCAAAAATCGTCTTAGTTGCCGGTGCGTATCATCCACTTTCTTATTTCCATGAATTTATTCATTTGATTGAATTTTAGAACCTAATACAAATTATCAGAGAAAAAAAGAAGTAATTTGATTAACAAAAAAAAAAAAAATTGATATGGAATTAATAAATAAATCATTTTCCTCTTATTGTGCCATCTAAGTTCTTCAAAAAGAAATACCGCTTCGGATCCTTTCTTCCATCTTAACTTTATTTCTACCATATATGAGAAATAAGGCTGTGTTAAGAGGAGATTAGAGGAAGCTAAGGATAATCCTTCATCAACTTGTGCGTTGTTGTTGGCTTGACAAAAAGGCAATTTTTTACTTACAAATAAACTAGTCCTCAACCATCTAATTTTCTACCAATTAAATTTTAGAGTTTTAGAGTGAACAAATTAAAGTAATTTCACCCTTTTGAATCTTACTCTACATGTAGATGATAATTATTTATGGTATTTGATGTGTTGGTTATGTTATGAATTGAGCAAATCATCGGAGGTGTACCCATTATAAAATTATAAAATATCAATCACAATTCTAATTTTTTTAAAAACATTTATGATTTCTCTTATTAGTTGCTAATCATTCGTATGAAAATTATGAAGATCATATTCTTTGCTGAATTTTTAAATTGCAAAAAAGGATAAAAAAAATAGTTCTGTGTACTCTGATTGTGTAGTTTTGCATAATCAAATAATTATTAAGAAATTATTTTATGTATTTTAATATTTAGAACACATATTTCTTAAGCTAGAAAATCCAATTAAATGAATAAATCATGGAAATAGGTACGTGGATTATATGCGCCGGCAGCTTAGACGTTTTTTTGGCTAATTTGGTGAATTCAATTTTTTTTACCAATCTGTCGCCGGAATTTTTTTTTTTTTTACCAATCTGTGAATTGCCCTCCATTTTTTTTACCAATTTGGTAGTTTGGCCGACAAAAATAACCTGCCAAAATAATGTAATCTTACTTCTTGGACAATGTGGGACAATTTCTAATATGAATGAGGATTCTCTGTCCCACTTTGTGTACAACTCTATGTACCCCTCCAATCTTGATGATAGATTCACCTATCAACGGATTTCGACCTAAAACTACCGGACTTGTCTCGCCGGAATTCCAGCATAAGGTTAAGCCATAAAAAATGAACGGAAAATTTATGGGGACCCACCCCTAACTTTCACCATTTTTTAGGTAATTATACGTGAGTGCATTAACACATAATTATGTATAACATCATACTATATGAATGAAAATGGTCCCTTTCAATATTTTACCAAATTAAAGCTGCAACAACAGAAAATGACATCTCATTGAAGAAAGATATCGAGTAGCTCCATAAAAACACATTCAAACATTGACTATGAAGTTAATTTTCTAACATATAAGCAAACGTTTTCAAAAGAAATACACTTAATTGATCAAATGCGTTAATTTCTATGTATTGTTAAATAACACCTAACAAAATGGGTATACATAATAAGTTTGAAGATCGATTCTCGTCCCATCCTTGATTAAATAAGAGTAAAGTACTCTCACCTCTATTATTAAAGAGAAATTCATCAAGGGAGTGGTCTAAAACCATGAGAACAAACAAAGGTGGAAGCACAAGAAGAAACAAAGAAGAAGTATAAGATGTCGCTCCGATTTGCATAAAACCAATGGGATTTAGTATAGTTTTTTCCCCTCGAAACAGGCAAAGGCATGCACACGACCTTTCCTTCTCTAATTCCCAAAAGATTAATGTACTTCTTTAGGTGAAGGACCATAATCATTATTTCATCGGAATAATTTGTAAAGAATTTCCACGTTAGTAAACATACTTTAAATTTTATGTTGGCGATAGCGTACTGGATATTGTAAAGTATAGCAACAAAAACTTGAGTGCGACGATATTTAAGTACAACAAAGGATGGTACCCCATATTACATCACTTTTCACAATACTAAAGTCTAAAGGTTCATTTCGACTTAAACTAATTCCATTTTACCCGAAACTTGCTACCTAATGCTAGAGTTATTATGGTTGATTATAATTGAAAAGAAAAGTAAATTGTGTGTGGCCACAGATACGGGTCTGTCGGGGTGATTACCGTTAAGTCCAGCGACATTTTGCAGTTCAAGTCCAACAACATCCTAGTTTTAAGTCCAACCAAAAACGACATTATACAACATCCTTTTTTTTTTTTGAAGGAAAATACAACATTCTTTAAACCAACCAGTTTCCATTGTAATTAGCTTTTCCTCCAATAATTAATGACGAGTGTTATGAAGGTATGACCACAAACAAACGTCTAGTGTACCTGAATAAAATTATACACGTCTCAAGCTCGAATCCTTGTAATTTCTCCTCCACAACATTAGTTGCTCGAAATATTGCAAATAACAAAATCCCAAGCGTTCTCTTCAAAGATGGTAGGAAAATTTCTACAAAACTTATAACAAAATTATCGGATGTAGCCTACTATAGGTTAAGAATGCAATAAACATCCCTGAGCAAAGGCGCCTATCTCTGCCAATTGCCAGTCGCCGAGGGCGGTTTCAACACTATTGACATTATCAAGTCATCTGTGTGTGCAACTGCAAACAATCATTGCTAGTGGTCGAGAGAAATTCTACCATGGTAACATTCTCTAATGCTATATCACGGAACTGTACTAGCTATATTTCTGAAAAGATGAATCCATAGCATCATATAGGAGCAACACCAGGTAAATACATCAGGAAATCTTGTATATATGAGCCAATACGAAATATCAAGTCTTTAGTAACATTAATTAATTTTAATAAGAAACCATGTACAGACCATCAAACTACCTAAGCAAAAGAGGTTGAGCTACACATATACTTTCGGAACACTGGCCCCCGTATAACAAGGAGTTTTGCACAAAAAAATTCAGCTCCTGGTATAGCAAGGTCTGCCTGCTCAGAACTACCAACACTTTGTTGTGTTGTGCATTGTGAGGTATGTGTGGATGCATAGATACTAATATACTTGAGTTTGCAAAAAAATGCTAAAATAGACAGCCCTTGACGACGAGAGCAAGTTAGAATGCGCCACCAAAAAAGCAAAATAGGGGGAACAAGGCAAATTTCATCACCTCATCCTTTGGTTCTCATGATTGTAATGCTACCCTTTCCTCCTTGAGTGGGGATTTTGGTTTTGCCGACAACAGGTTTCCCAGAGAACGCTGAAGTGTGGTAGATTATTTCTTCGACTTCCTTAGGTTTCGATGGAGGCGGAGTGTGTATGCGCTGGTTTATCTCCTTAAGAGTCACATCTCCACGAACACCAGAAGGTTTAATAAAATCAAATGGATAGGCAACAGACGAAGGAACTTTTGATGGTGTACGCATGAAAGATTTCCTGCCTGAATATCAGAAACAAGAACATAAATCATAGATTAATTTAGAAAGCCACATTAGATCAATGAAAAATTATTGCTTAGCAGGCAGCAGAGTTTTCAGATAGTTCATAGCATCCACAGCAACGACATCCCACGAGAAGCATTGGTAAGAATGTATGACTACAACATAATTCGTTGCAAGAGAGAACATTAAGTAATGGTACCTCTGAAAATAATGTTTCGAGAACTTCTGACTGGACGTTGGACTGTACGTGATCCGGAATCAGGAGTATTGTTGCATGCCTCTGCAAAAGTGGAGTGTCTTTCAAGTTGACAAATAACCATAACATTGTACTAAAAGTTCTGAGAAAATAACTGAGTGAACAAGTTTGCTCTTTGTATACCTGTTACACCAATCTGAACATCAGATGATCCAGATGCATTCCTGCATCCATTGGAAATCCAAGTAAGCATAATGGCTTGAACATAACATAAGAAAAACACATTTTACCGAATGAAAAACAACTGAAGTTTTTACCCCTCGTCAGAGCTTATATTCAAATCAGTGTCATTGAGGCATTCCGCAAGCCAAGCTTCAGATTGACCAAAGTCCTCTATAGCAGGGGGTGAAAATGCATCTGATATTAACATAGTCTGTGTAAGATGACTTCAAATAATCTATTGGCCAAGTTCAAATCTAAGACAAGGTAAATAGAACCACACCTTCCAGACAAGTATCCATTTCAGGCAGAACAGCACCATGAGCCTCAATTCTCTCCTATCATCATGCAAGTGTGAATATCAGAATCTAGAGACCAATATACCACCATAAATGATAAAAAGAAATGCTTGAAGAACCCGAGATTTTACATCATAAGCATGACGTAAAAAGGAAATTTCATACATCACAAAAATTAAGTCAAAATATCTATAGAACAAATTACGCATTTATGCAAATGGCAAGACGTAACATTTCCTAATCATTCACACTACCAACATCAATTTAGTATCAAGTATCCCCATAATCACTTAGAGATCAAATAACTAATCTTGCAACATCAATGTGTATTAACAAGTCGAGCTTCTAGAACTAATGATTGCTCAAAATTAACCTTAGATTTGAGAAACGAGGATGACAATTCTTCACTAGCAATGCTGAAGTCCAGGCGCCACCTCTTGATTTGAGAAGAGTATTCTTTGCCTTCTTGAGGGGTCTTGCTCATGATATCTGTAATTGACAACAATGTCAGACACTTCCATTACAAACACAAAGTAACTCATAGGGATGACAAGAACTCTCACCACGATCATCAAATTGGTAAGGTAAATCTCCACACGCCTTGATTGGAGTTGATTCCTCAAACATGTAAGAAATATCTTCTGCATTTGGAGCAACAACAGCAAAAACACATTTAGATACACACACTTTCCACAAACAACATATTGAAAACTCGTATAAGATAATATACACATATATAACACCATTCAATAAACTCACCAACATTAGCATCTGCCTGAAGATAAAGATCATCTCCCTGCCATACCCATGTTTGACTGATACAATACACAAGAAACGCACCAACATCAGAAACATTCACTCAATTCGCTCAAGTATCAACTGATATTGCAACTACTGAAAGATTAATGATGCACAAAATGGAACCCTAATTCACATAAGATCACATAATAAGTGGCACAATGCTAGCATTTCTAAATTAGCCTATTACCAATAAAACATCATCATGATCCAAAGAATGAGAATCATACAAGTTACTTGATGATGCTTGATTGCGAAATCAATGATATCATCATCAAGAGTTCTATTGAATGCACAATCACACAAAAAAGTACCCCAAAGACATCATTTTCTAGTCGAAATCGAGCAAATGATATATCACCATTGCACATTCACAATCCAAGCATTAAGAGCACAAGGGGCATCATATTCTAGTACCAAAGGGAGCAAAATGTGTCCAATTTGAGGCACATTCACAATCCAAGTATAAAAAACACATGAATCTAATCCCAGATATTAGCATGCATCACAAAATTGGATCTTGATACTCAAGTATACAGAACAAAACACAACAAAGTTTAAACTACATTGTGATGTTATTAACACACAATAATCAATAACTAATACACTGTAAATGACAATTAAAACTGGCAAAAAAAACCTTAATAAATGCCAATAATTTGCAATTGAATTCAACAGGAGAAAAACCAAAGGGCAGATTATCACTAATCACTAATCACTAATCAATCAAATAGCAAACCAACCCACATCATAAAACAAAATTCCCACCAAAAATCAAAACAAACCCACTAAAAAAACACTCAAATTAATCATACCCGAGTAACAAAATCAAGCATTTACCCAACAAAACCCCCAGAATTTAACTAAAATCTTCAGAAAAAAAAAAAAAAACACACTACATTTCCGCCGCAAACCCAGTAACATAAATCATAAAACTTGCATTTCCAAACCAACACACATCAATCATCTAACCAATACAAACATCAAAATCTAATCTTTAATCCAAAAACATAAAAAAGTTTCATACTTTTCATTTTGATGAAAATCCATCAGATTAACACTTTTAGTGTATCAATTACGCTTCTTTCACACCCACAAAAAATCCCAACTTTGCAACTTGAGAAATAGCCGTTGCAACGGATAAATACCCACAAACAACAACTACAAAACTCCTTGAAATTAATTTATAAATGGTATTATTATTTATAACCCAAAAAATAATTAAAATAAAATGCTAAAAGGAAAAAAAAAGGGGCAAAGGGGAGTTTTGTGCTTGAGATGTGTGCAGTGTTTCTGCTCTCTCTATATATGACTGAGAAATGAAAAAACTTCCCCTTTCCCTTTTTTTCTGCTCTCTCTTCCCAACTTTTTTCTTCTTGCAAAATTTAATTTAATTTAATTTATTTTTTTGGAGGGTAATTAAAATTTAATATTATTTTTGCTGGAGATTTTAATATTAGTTGAATATTATGCAATATTTTTGGGTGGGGCCGTTACTTGGTATGAGGGTGAGATTATGTTTACTTTTAAGGAAATAAAAAATAAAGGAAAAAGAAATCATTTATTACTTTTTGGTCTTTTCTTGGCTTTGAGGGCGTGAATCTAGAGAATTTTCACCAAATTTAGCCTTATTTTTTGTTACTTTTGTGCAGTAATTTTTTAGGGTGTGTGGGGTAAATGGGTGGTTTTAACTGTTTTTGGGGGAAAGGGTGAAAACTGCCCTTTGTTTGGCACGTGAGGTACGTGTGTGACACTATGAAGTCCTTTTTTTTTTAATTAGACACAATGAAGCCTTTGGTTCTTTAAGATGGATGTGATGGTGGTATGGGTGAGCATCGGTCCCGGACCGAACCGAGGACCAAGCTTCGGAAAAAAGTGGACCGAGGACCGGGGTCTCGATCCGGTCCGGTCCCTTAGAGCGAGTGGACCGAGGATATTTTTCCCCAAAAAGTTGGACCGAGGATCGGACCGAGCTAAACTCGGTCCGGACCGAGACCGGACCAAACAGGTCGGTCCGGTCCGGTTTTCGGTCCGGACCGAGTTTCTGCTCTCCTCTAGATGGTGGTGGTGGATGTGAGAGAGCATATTATGTCTTATTTCGTGCCCCGCTTCATGTGTCACATATTGGTGTGGTAAATGTAGCGTGATATAGAATGGGATAAAACATCTGATCTGATAAATGTGGCTTGTTTGATGGTGCCACCACTCTTTCTTAATCTACTTTTGGTTTCTAGGCATGTACTATCAAATGTGTTCTCTTCTTTAGACTGGTGACTATACTATCAATATGTACCTGAAGTTATGGACAATTCACGATTTTTTTGGTGCAAAGCAGCAAAGGAACATAGCTTGAACACTTAATGTAATGTATTGTATTTAATAGCTTATTAGGCCAGATCGCAGAAAGTTAAATGATTATGTAATTTAATGGTCTTAGTGTAATTAAATAGTTACCCTCTTAAGGTGGAGATGAGTCTAAAGCCGTTATTCAATTCAGCCTAAGGTTTTGTTTGTTTTGGAGGAAATTACCATCTCAGTTACTAAAGATGTCATACTTGGCGCTCTTTGAACTTGTTTGGTAGTCTAATTAGTGTAGACCATCTAAAAATGGATTTCAAATAGGAGAGAAAGGGCTTTTTTTTAAGAGAGACTAATGGAAAGAAATTTGACATGTCTCGTTCTAAGAGACGACTCTATTTTTCGTATTCACGCATGCAACCAAATGACCATTAATTCATTTGGCAAAAGCGTACAAGCACAAATATGTGCCATCCTCACATCGCGCAAAAAATATGAAAATGTGAAGTAAGAGTTAAGGCATACACCGTAAAAGACAACGCTTGCATTTAAAGACGTGCCCTAGAAATGTGAAAGAGGGTTTGTAGATGCTAACAAGAAAAGCCATTAAAAGTCTTGATCCTTGACATGAACTCCTATAAGACTTTATTAAGAGCCATCCCTTGAGCACGCAATTTGAAAAATGTTTATAACAAAATGTAGATTGAACCTTCAAAGAACGTTGCTTTCCAGAGGTATGCTAGTCACTGTAAGATGCTCATACAATCACATAAAGATCACTCGATGAAATTGGTATAGTTCAATCTTTCACAATGATACAATATCGTGGTATTCAAACCCTAGATCATTGTCTCATTGGCATGAACCACTATAAGGCGTGATTACCAGCGACTCTCATAATGGTTCTTACTTATCTAACTAGGAATTTCAAAAATCTTAGGCGTGTAAAATGAAGTTTGCCATCCTTGGAGCACCTAATTTGAAAAAGTCTATCCAGAAATGCAAATTGGACAGTCAAAGAATATCTTTTTTTTTTTGTAGAAGTATACTAGCCACTGCACGGTTCACACAAAATGACACGATACAAATGCTACAATTCAATCATTCATAACACTCTTGACTATACCCTCGCATTCTACCATAGATTGACACAACACCGCAGCGTAACTAGCAATTCTCGTTTTCGGACCGTCAAAATTAAATTTCAAGCTCTTCTTATTTTGGAGCTAGTAAACTCTCAAAGTCTTTTTATATTTATCCCATGTTATACTCAAAAAAATTTAAAAAATACCAAAAATGTCATTGTACGTTCAGATGTCAGTCTAAAAGAGTCTGAATCACGTTTCCATTTCTTCCTTCACTCATATCACCTCATATAATCTCCGCCAAATCTGTCAATTTCCGCAGAAAAAAATGATGGTTCCATCCTAAAAACCCACGATAACCCACCTCCAAAACTCAACTTTCCGATCAATCTTAGATCGATCTGATTACAAATCCCCCAATAATCGCCCCCAATTTATTAGGGTTTTTGTTTAATTTGATCAAAATCACACAGGAAAGATGAATATCTTCAGATTAGCTGGGGATATGACCCATTTGGCCAGTGTTCTTGTCTTGCTCCTCAAGATCCATACCATCAAATCCTGTGCTGGTAATTCCCCCCCCCCCCCAATTTTTCTCGATTTTGTTCATATTATTAGTAATGCCCAGTTATTAATTTCTGTTATTTGGGTGTTTTTTTTACGTAATTAGTGAATACCCATGAAATATTATAACTTGTATACATTTGTTTTGCTCTCGTATTTTTTTTCCTGGGAAATTGTTGAGAAAGTTGGGATTTTTTTTTTTTTTTTGTGTTGAGTTGGTTTTGGAATGTTATGTGGTAATAAGATGGTGGGAACGGTGAGATTTAATCTGGGTTTGTTAGGGTTTAGGTGTTGTGTAATAAGGGTTTGAAATGTTATGTGGGTTTGTGTGCATTTGGTAGTGGAAATGGGTATAGGTTGATATGATTGCTAGACGACGTCGGATGGCGTAGGCTCGGAATTTAGGGTGGTGGTTTTTGTTGTGGGAGCTGTAAAAGTTATAATGTAGTTTGAGACGTGAAGAGCGGAGTTGAAATGGGTGCAGTTTTGTGGTTGTTTCGAGTATGAGAGGACATGGGCGAAGAGCTATTTGAGAGTTGAGAGGAATGGAGGATAACTGAAACTGAAACTATCACGATGATGATTAACGACAATAGCAACAAACAAGCCTTATTCTCAAAATGATTTAGGGTCCGCTAACATGAATTGTCATCTAAAGGTTGAGACCAAAAGCAGACCTTGTGGCAATGTTGGGTGACAACATAAGGGTTGTGAAGTTTTGTGGCTGAGATGTTAGAATTATGCAAGTGATGTGTTGGAGGAAGGAGATAGGAGACAGGAGAAGGACTGGTTGAGATTTGGGTGGGAGAAGAAAGTCTGATAAATGGTAGTGAAGTTTTCATCGTCCTTGTTGTTTTATCCCCCCGGAAAATTGAGGCGCTTGTAGGAGTATTGGTTCATAATATGCTGGTGAATGTTGTGAACCTGTGTTCTTATGAGGAATTGTTGCGTGTGCCTAGCTGATATGGCTATGTCATATTGATCGTGGCTTTGACTGAAGTACCTTGTAAAACGTGGATGACATTGTTCTCTAGATTTTTTGAGATGCTTTCAGTTGTGAACCTGTGGCTCATGTCCATTGGATGTGTGGCAGAAAACCATGAAGACACTGATAGGTTAAGCATGATTCCGTGTTTGGTCTTTGGGAGGGTGCAATTATAAAACAGCTCTTGCTCATTTCTCATGTACAAAAAGAATTACGTACTTAGTTTGCGTGGATTTATCGTTTCTTCTCAGCGATAGTATGATTTTATTGAGATGCTCAGTGGCTTCCAGTGTTGTTGGTCTGCAGTTTATGGAGTATGAATCACATACTAGTTGATGATAGTTTTTGTTTCTGCTGCTTCATGCTAGTAATTCTCCGATACTAAAGCTGTTTAGTAGTGGGTTTCTAAACTGTCTCGCATTCCTTATGTTGATGTTTGTTTAGGAATAGTATCACTGCTCTAAAGGCTACAATGCTACATACTTACATAGTCCACTCATCTGGTAGGGAACTAGATAGAGTGATAGTCTTTGTGCCAACAAAAAAATATTTCACATTCAAAGTAGGGTTGAATTTAAAAAAAAAAAATTGAGCGAAATGCCTCTATAATGTCCTTCATACATCTTACTCCCTTTTGGCTCCATCTGAATTTACTCCTATGAAATAGAGGGTCATATAGGAAGATTTTATTAAAGCTATGTATTTTAGAAAGCAATCGAGTATCTTTGGATAAACCATAGGGATATAGCCTGGAGGGAGTATTACCTAGTTCCATTTGAGGTTACCATGAATTCAAGTGGGTATTTTCCCACCAATGGTGTATCCTAAGTTTGACATTGCACTATCGCAGTAATGCAGTATGTGGCCAAGATGAGTAACGCTTGGTTATTCTCATTTGCTGTTGTTTTTATGTTAAAGGTTCCTACTCGTCTATCCATGTGCTGTAACATGCATTTCAATCCTAGCTGGTGGTGTCTTTGTTGTGATCATCCTCCCTGATAACCTGTATGCTGCCTTAGTAACTGAGCCGCTTCTTACACAAGTAGGAAAAGTCATGTACATTCCCGCATATAATCCCACAGACATATATCTCGTCTAACGAAGTCACTGGTTTTGATTTATTGGTTATGGTTCTGCATAAAGTTTGCATGAAGCCATAGGATGCTGAATGGAATTTGGTGATGTATATTGCATTTAGGTATATTAAGGTGTTGGTCGCATATCCCTCAGATCCCCTCTCTGATTGACGTGTATTTAAGAAAGACTATTGAACTTCTTATGGATATTACGTTCTTATACACAATCATTTTCTACATGTAGGTGTCTCTTTGAAGACTCAAGAACTCTATGCCATTGTGTTTGCTACTCGGTACTTGGATATCTTTACAGACTACATCTCACTATACAACTCAGTCATGAAGCTGATATTCCTGAGCAGTTCTTTCTCTATTGTCTGGTACATGAGGCGTCACAAGATTGTCAGGAGGTCGTATGACAAAGACCAGGATACATTCCGGCACTGGTTTCTGGTGTTACCTTGTCTGGGATTGGCCTGCCTTTTCAATGAAAAATTTACATTTAAGGAGGTACTTTAGTTGTAACTGTTTTCCTTTAGTGGTATTAGCCGTTTGTTTATCTGCACTGGCAAAGACACTTAAGCTCTTACTCTCTGTTTGATTAAAGGATATATGACATTGTAACAAATTTCAGGTCATGTGGACTTTTTCCTTGTTCTTGGAGGCGGTTGCTATTCTTCCCCAGTTGGTACTGTTGCAGAGAACTAGAAACATTGACAACCTCACTGGACAATATGTGTTTCTTCTTGGGTATGTAACTCTAATCCATAATGCAGAGCTACTTTAGCTTCTTCCTTTTATCATGATGATGAATATGGGTAGGCCACAATCTAAAGGGCATAGATTGTCCCGTTCTAGGTTATTGATATATGATGTGGTTTCGGTTTGGTGTTTGAATTGTTAGAATTGTAGTACAAGTTACCATTGCTTCTTCAGTCTTCACTAATTCTTACCTAGAGCTACTAGATTGCTGCATACTCATCTATTTGAGCAGATTGGTTGTGATTACAGGGCTACAAACATTGAACTAAACCCTGAAGCAGATTGATTTCATCACACATATTCATCATGATATGTTTTTATTTTAGTCTGCTTAAGATGTTCAAGTCTCTATTGTCTGAATTTTAGGCTACGGTAGTATTCAAAAATATTTTAGAAAGCTGTTTAGTACCTTTGTGTTCAGAAGTCCATAAACTTTACTCCGTATTTGTCTTTAACTGAGAAAAGAGTGCACTTTCTTTTAGGTATGCCTTGGGTAGACATTTGAGACATGTTTTTGCCTAAAATATGTTAACTCCCAAATTGAAAACATGCTTTTTTTAAGTTAAAAACTCAAAACATATAATATAGCTTCGGCTGCTGACAGCTTTAAGCTCTTGGTCCGGGATGTGACTAATAGTATTCATTGGGTGGGTAGTGTTCCACTAATCATATGTCAGGTTCCTAGAAACAACTTTACAGGACACGGTTCCATTCAGTGTCTTGCAGATCCGACAAGCTGTCTCATGGGAGATTTGGGTGTGTTGACTGTAAGCCTATGCTTATGACTATGTGATGAGTCTGAGTGCTGACTTTGTGCGGTTTCTATGCCTAATTGTTGTCAAGTGGGAAATTGAATGCTGTCAGTTGTGGTGGCTATGTGTGTTTGGCTGCATCCTTAAAACAGGCCTTCTCTATGGCTTATGATGCGTGTCTCATAAAGCTTATCTTGGAGATTAAAGTCATTGATTTTGCTTTACTTTTCTTAAACATAGACTATCTTACCTCAATATATTTGAAAGAAAAAAATGTTTATGGCATAGAGTCTGACAATGTAATAGGCTTGTGAGAATTTGTTGGAGTAAAAGCACGTGGTTAACTGAAAGTTTATCTTATGTCATCTCTCATGAAATTTTATTCACTTGTCTAAATGATATATTTGGGCTCCGTTCTTTGGCCAGTTTTAGTTTCCTTCCTCCTGAAGGCCTACAAATGGCATTGTTCTGTAATTGTTTATCATTGTTTGTCTTTCTTGCAGGGGGTACCGTGGTCTTTACATCCTCAACTGGATCTATCGCTTCTTCACTGAGCCTCACTATGTCCACTGGATACGTATGCTCTCTCTCTCTCTCTCGCGCACACACACACACACACATACACACACACAAACACTTGTCCCCCCCTTCCTTATTTATATCACTGCGGTATTTTGTCTCTTTTGAGTTTCATTATAGAAACTTTTAGTGGTATTCAGAAAAGATTAATGACAAATGGTAATCCAATTACTTCCAAGTCATGCCAGTAAAGGAATTAATCTCTCTAAAATGTCATACTGTTGGTCATGGAACCACAGAAACATCTGTGTTGTTTTAACATGTATTGCAAATCTACGAAATCATTGGCTTTTGCACTTCATTCTTGATTTGTGACTTCATTTGTGGAAACTCAAGAGATGTTGAAAAAGTTGAAAAAGACACCATTGTTCTTGGAG
This sequence comes from Spergularia azorica, assembly GCA_038382645.1. NCBI lineage: Eukaryota > Viridiplantae > Streptophyta > Magnoliopsida > Caryophyllales > Caryophyllaceae > Spergularia > Spergularia azorica. The sequence continues at coordinate 5,071,703 of JBBYHQ010000012.1, forward strand.
ATATCTCTTGGATTTCTGTGTTCTCATATTAATGAGTAGTACCAAGAAACAAACTACTCCGTACCGAGAACCTTCTCACAACTTTGCCCCAAGTCACATAAGCTAATTACAAATTATGGTAAAACATAAGAGAACATCAAAATTTGGTGAGGATGCTAAGATCACCCTGAGCTGCTGGAACTAGAAAGTTTATGCTGACACTGAATTCTAGAATTCAATTCTTGTTTCTACATATTTTCATCTCCGTTCCAGGATTTTTGGCTTTGTAGTAAAACAGTCATTTGAGGGAGCCATACATTTGACTCACCTTAGCATTTCTGTAGTTAGTTTGTAAATCTGGAGCTCATGATCATGATAATCTCAATAGGTTGGAAGAAATATCTTGAGATTTTGACTTCCCAAATTATTTCTTGTTTTCGTTTTGAGTTTGCCCCAGCTCTCGTGGCTTCCTTTGCACCTCTGGCAATTGCTTACCTATCTGACCTGGTGGAGGATTACAGTTAGAAAATGTGTTCCGGTTTAGTCTAGGCAGCTGACTGATCATGTCATATATTGAAATGTTTTCTCCCTCCATATTGCAGCATGGATAGCAGGAGTTGTTCAGACATTGCTCTATGCGGATTTCTTCTATTACTACTTTGAGAGGTAAATTGTTCCTCGGCCGATTCATATTTCATCCAACTCTTCTGGCTTCTCTCTTTTTTTTTCAGTGAGAAATTAACTCTTCTGTTTTAGCGTATGTGTTTTTTTGACAATGGCTTTCACATTCCTGTTCTGTTGCAACATAAGGTAGACTAACATGGTTATGCAATAAATCTACTTTTTCTTGGTTGCAGCTGGAAGAACAACAAAAAGCTCCAGCTACCAGCTTAAGCTATGACACAGTTTTCCCTGGATCAAGATACATCGCACGGTGTGGAAATATGTTCGACATTCGCTGCAATACCGACAATTTACCTGAAAGCAACCCTTTTAGCCTAGCTCTTCTCGTTGCCCTATATTCCATTGGGTTTTTGCGACTTTCTTAGGTCACTGTATACACTCAGAAGTCAGAATGTTAGAATGGTCCTGGTAAAGAAACATTAGTTATCAGAGTTGGTACAATACATGACAGCTAAATCTCGAGGCTGTGATTACTTAACGTGGAGATTTTTCTTGGTTCTAACATTAGCTAGTCTCGTACAATTATATGACTATGCCAAGTTCCGAGAGCATTGTCATCTTCTTGTCATTGTCATTACTTGAAACAATCTCACTTGATGGCCCGAGGATGCAATTTAGAAAAGGAAAAGAAAATCGCGCTTTGCCCCATGGTACATTTTAGCATTTCGGTCATTGCTCATATCTTTGAACAATCTACGAGTCTTCAACCCGAGTACTTGAAAGAACAGAATTTGATAAAGTTTCAAGTGTAAACTTTGATTCACTACGAAAACCAAATCTACAAACCCAAAAACTACGAAGCCAAAATTACTGCATCCAAAGATCAGTGCTCTGGGAATAATGTTACGAACAAAAGCTCACTTATCATCAGGCGCGCTAGCCACGGTTTCGTATAGTTGTCTAACAAACCTATATATGTAGAGCCTTAAAAATTGGGATACCCTGTGCGCCCGCAAAAACTGCACGGGATAGAAGGGTGTCTTGCTAGAGCGGACTGGTCGAGAGGCTGGTACCACCATACATCGATCTCATCGACGTCTTCCATCTCCAACCGAAACAAGAGATGCTTAGAATAAGCTACATGCGAACGTCTGACGACCATAACTATGTAAAAATTCTAAAACCACAAACATCCAGTTCTAAGTTAGTAATAATCCATTATAACTCGGCTTTATACTCATAAATATACATATACCATAGTCTTTGGATCATGCGAGTAAATGAGCATGGTACAATGTTACGTGTTCATCCTCACAATAATGGTGTGGCCCCGTATGGGAGTCATGAGTAAAACGGATAATAGATAATTATTTATGAAGAAATCGAGAGTTGAAGTCCAATGAAATAGGTTTCGCCAGCAAAACTAAACGTTAACAATCAACAATTTCTCGAATTTCAGACTACACAATGCAAGCACATTTGATCACTCCAAAGTCCTAATAAGTAGTACTCTTACATTAACCTGAATCTTATGATATACCGCTCGATAAAATTTTAGAGTCGAAAATTATTTCTCAAAAGCAAATTGATACGTAAAAGATATTTCCACTAATAATGAAAATCCCAAATATAATTTTAACAGGGATGATAAAAGAGCAAAAATGACAGAAAATCGAACAAATTGAAATTACTCACTTCACTTCGAAAATTTTAACAATGAATCGACATACGACTACCAATCAACAACGAAATTATCCAAAAAATGTCATAAAAGTTACTTGCCCTAAGCATGTTCAAATTTCATATGGCCAAACAAAGTTTTAAGAAGCGCGGAGTAAAATAAATAAGTCTATGCTGTATAGTTTATTTACTATAAGAATTACTGTGGTAAATTACAGTAGAATGGAGGGTATCCACGCACTGTCCACTATAAATTAAGTAGGGTAAATTTCATCCAAAATTTTAACATGAACGGAGGACATTATAAATACAAATGAAAATATTAATAAAAAATACCTCTTCCGTAAGTTGCACAACCTCGATTATTCATTAAAGTTTACCCCATCCATGTTCAAATTTCATACGGCCAAATCAAAGTTTTAAGAAAAGCCGAGTAAGAAATTAAGGACTCCCGCGAGGGTATTGTCGATTTGTATAATTAATCATCAAAGCATTAAAAACTGTAAATTTGATCCAAGATTTTTCTTAAAAATGAGGCACGTTTACGAGTGCAAAGTTTAAAGATGAACAATGGTTAACATGAGGGGGAAATTAGAACATGGACGGACATAATACAAATGAAAAAAAGGACCCCGTGCTCAAGTTTGAGAGTGATATAACTATGTAAGTGGCAGGCTTCTTCCCGGAGATAATTCTGCCTCATGTTCTCTTATCTAGGGAATTATGTGCCGTTTTGCGTATATGACCAAACCAATATACATACGAAGAGAAGAAATAAGAATAAAATCTAAGGGCTAAAAATTGAAAGAGTAAAATCCGTGAGTTGTACTCAAAAGATATGCATACCATCAAAAATTCACGATAATCTTATACGAGCGCTAAGAATAGAATCCGTGATATTTTGATTTAATGATAGAGTCAAGCTAACTGTTTACCCGAGATCATCATTTCGGACTCAATACTCATCTGATCAAAACCTGCAGATCGTTAATTCTATTCATATATCGAATGCACAAAAAAAAAAAATTCGCCTTCCTTGCGGATATTAAACGGAATCATAACCATACTGAAACGTAGCATAGCTATATATAACAAAGCTTAGGATCCAATACATGAACAGTGAACGCACAAAGAGGCTACCAAGTCTCAAGTCACCATGAACAGGCAGCTCAATGGCAACTTCCACGACATAATATAGGATAGAAGATATGGCAGAGATCATTGTCGTCCACAGCTGACGATCAACAAACACACTCAGCAGCAACACAACTCTCCCTGATCATGCTAATACTAACTTGGGGATGGCGCTTCAGTAGCCTCCAGTCTGATGCAGCATTGCATCGATCTCATCACCATCTTCCATCTCCAGCTGTAACCAGAGACGCTTAGAATTAGTAGACGATTGAAAGCCAACTATAATTGCATAAACTTTCTAAGATCACAGATGTACGGTCTACTATAGTATGTTCCAAAACTCAGACTTAGAAGAAACCGCACTCATGAAACTAATGTAATCATTCTTCAGGAATATCAATCTGATAATTTTCTAAACAAGCTATAACATCAACACTCAGGCCTCGACAAAGTACAAGAAGAAATCTAGGGCTAAATGGGAAGTCAAGTCACCTCATCAGGAGTCTGTTCTCCTCGCAGACGGCGTCCATCAAATAAGAAGGCAATGGAGTTTTGGTCAAGAGACTGACGGTCACAGTAAGCATTCATGAGCTTCTTCAGAGCTGTGCTACGCTTGATGCGGAAGAATACCTCATTTCCCTCCTAAAACAAAGCAAGAATCAACATGAAACGTGTTCACAACACAATCATGTGTATAAAACAGAAAATTAAATGCAGAAACAGAACGAAGACACACAAATGCCGACTTTAAAAGACAATAGGAGTTATATAACACTACTTTCCCAATACAAAACTACATTCTAAACTTGGTAATGATTATACAAGCATGTCAGTGAGACGATTACTGTTCAAATCAGACAGAAAGGTCCACACCTCCAAGGTTCCATAACGCGTTTAAGAGGTCAGTAATGAAACAAATTGGAAACACACATTTATACACAGCGATTCCATATGTAATTGTAGCAAGTATGAACAATCTATATGTTGCACTGGCTAGTGTATTTAACGGCCATTGGACATTAGTACAATGCAAATATGCGATGCTAACTGGCCAACGCCTTAACAACAACTGAGGAACGAGTAGTCTGTTAAATACAATGCAACTGCAAACTTGAGTAACTCAATAGCAACCAAGCAAAACTAAACATATAGATTAGGCTTTGACAATCAATGAAATTCGCAAAATTAAAGTTGAACCGACATGACACAAGAGCGAACATAAAGGTACTGGCATACAGGACACACAAACTTCACGGACATGCCATAAGAAAGAACAAATACGCAAACATAATGGCAGTTCATCTAAAGAGCCATAAAACAGTCTCACACGGGAGTCAAATCGAAGACCTAGATATCGGTTTCTCATGAGACGACTACAATGAAGTACAAACAAAACAATAAAATCGATAAATAACGACTCTGAATAACAATTAGCTCCATCCAAAAATTGCAACACCGGATAAAAACTCGGTAGCACGACCTAATTATCATGACCGCAAGGTCACTCCATCAACTAGTTTCCGACTTAAACAGCAGACATTTGACGCACCAGGACGAGTTTTGACAATAACAATGAATCAGCGATACACCGATACCAAACAATACAATTATTCAAATCGCCTGAAATCTCCGAAAACATTACGACAACAATCAGTCACCGAATTTTCCGAGTTCGAGAATCTAATAGCACACTTGATCAATCCAAACAACTACACTAACCTAAATCTTTCACAGATACCGCATCGGTAAATATCAGACTTAAAAACTACTCCACAAACGCAAAATTAATGCATATAAGAGACATTAATTACATTTCCACAGACAAGGAACACCACACATAATTACATTGCGATGAAAAAACAGCAAAAATGACATAAAATCGGACAAAATTACAGCGACATTTCAACAATTTTAACTACGAATACTCGATTATTTTCTACCAGATGATAATTTTAAAGGTTTACGGCGAAAAGTCAAAATCATTATGTACAAAATTACGGCAAAATTGCGATTAAGATCAATTAACGATAAAATAACGGAAAAAAGCTAAATGAAACGTAAGAAATAAGATTGAAAGAGTTAAGAATGAAGAATATACCTGGCCTTTAACCTTGAGATTGATGTGTACGGCATCCATAGGCTTCTTCTCATCGGTGGCGCCATTAGTGTTTCCTGCGGCGTCGTTTTCCATCGTCATCTTCTCGATCACGCTTTCTCTCTCTTCTTCTTTATTTCTCTCTCTAGGGTTTTTTGTTTTTACTTTTTTACGCGACGATCAGAATGAAACTCCCTGGAAAACTACCAACACCACAAATTTATGGGGAGGGGAAAAGAGGAGCGTAAAGTTGGAATTTATGGCAGTTACGCTTCTGTAATCTTTCGTGGACCGACCTAAAATAAGGGTATTGTTGTCATTTTAATTGTGGTAGGGTGGTTTTTCCGTACTTCATTTATGTATGGGGGAAGTTTGACGGGAGAAGGGGGAGAATTTGGGAGTTTTTTGGAGGAAAAAAGGTGAATTTGATAATGTTTTGAATTCCGCGGGGTTTGGGAAGTGTGTCATATACGCTACTGCGCCAATTAGGAAAGGAGGTTTTACGGTTTACGGTTCGGATTTAGTTAGAGCATCCATTTGGACGGCTCATAATAATCTTGGCTTAAAATGTTTTTGACTTATCATTACTGTTGGACTTTTCTTCTTGACGTGGACCAGTAGATTTACCACATCTATCGTTGAGTCGGTTCAGATCAGTTTCATTTTGATTAAAACCCGATCACCTGATTTGTTTTCGATTGGATTTATTTGAGTCAAGTTATTTGTTTCGTGTTATCCTCGAGTCAAGTTGGTGTTCGATCATATTTGAATCGGTTGTTGGGATTTTGTCGTGGCAACAGAAATGTCGAAATATATTGTGGTTAATATTAGTCATCTCAAATACTCGAGTCATGCAATTTATAAAATGTTGTCGTTGAATCTTTGATTATCACTTTATCAGTTACTCGTATGATTTATATTGAGTCGGGTTCATTGATGGTCGCCTTCATATAGGTGGCTATCAAGCTAGTTGGATGACATATTGCCATCTGATGCTTGAATTGTCAAAATTAACCTTCCGGCTGCCGTCCACTTCCTTTACACTAATGCTGACGCAATTCGACCTTTGCATTGATGATGCTCAAATTTAGGAAGAAAAATTTAATCGTTTGAATGACATTCTACGTAGTATCCGGCAAAAGTAGCTTGTTTGGTTTCATATTTCTAATTCCGATTACAAGAATCTCCTGGCCTCGCCCCTAAGTTGATCCCGCTCATAACGAGCTAGCTAAAAAGATGTTCTTACCAAAGTACAATCTACATCAAAATCTTGCAAGCTTCATCAGCCAAAGAAAGTGAAATGACAAGTTAGCCTACAACTGTACAAGTTTACATCATTCCCTTTACAATTTGTTTGGCTTGAGCCTGATGTGAGAGTTAGCAAGTCGGAGTACAGTTCATCCATCCACAATTTACCTCTATGTTAAAAGCTACCCTCCCTCCCATTAGAATCCTATACAAATCGCAATTCCCGAAGAACCTAAACCCACAGACTCGATACACTACCCCTCTCCTCTGAAATATGCAATGCTGCAGAATTGACAGTTAGAATATGTTACACCACCTAGTCGGATAGAGTTCATAGCTCGTTAGCTCATTGCTTGACTGTTGAGACCTGATCATCTACACTTGTACAACAGAGACGATTGTATTGTCATTCAATCGAGGTGTTCATGGTTTTCTGAACTTCCCTGCAGAAATGATGAAGAAATGATTCTGTTAAGAAACTGTGATGGTCCATCTAAGCAGTGTAGATCAATAAACTGAAACATGAAGATACAATCCCGTTCATTCAAGAATTGACATCATCAGCTACAATTTGATGCATATATAAACCATAGGCAGAACCGCAGAAGAGCAGGCCTTCCCAGTTTCTCTGACAAACCAATGTAATAAATCACAACATTATGCTGGTGTGTTATGAATGCAGAAATTACCTTCTGCTGGCTATCTTCCAGAAGTGCTCGCTGAGAACCCTCCAATCCTGCTGCTGAAAGACAAAACACACGGCTAGTGTACTCTCTGATCTGGTTGGATGTGCTGCGTTACAAATGAATTTGTGACATAGTTAATACAAGGCTAAAACAGGATGTCTACCAGGGTTACATTCCAGAGTTATGAGCTCCAGGGTTATATTTTGTCACTTCGATGCAAAATATTAATATACAAAAATCAACCTCAGCCTGTGAAGATTCCAAAATAAGCGAGCTTTTTTTTTTTTTTGAGGAAACCAAAATAAGAGAAAGAACATACCTAAGTCTATGCCGGTTGCATGTATTCAAGAATGCAATTACTCCATACAATATACTCCTGAGAGAACGGAACACCTGCAAGAGGTAGTCATTTTCAGATCACTAGATGCCCGTATCTATCAAAACTGTCACTCACAACAACATGAGACATAAACGCAACAATTAGGTACCTTCGAAAACAAATCTTTCCACAAAGTGTTCCACATGGAAACTTCTGGGGTGCTTGGTTTGGCTTTAGATACACGGGCAGCCAATTGACCAGCTTCTGATGCTCTATTCACGATAACCATCACTGCTCCTTGAAGGACTTCGTAAACTTCACTGCAGAAAGAAACTGCATGATCTGCCATGCTAGAGCAGAATTGAAGCCAAAGGCGACAAAGCTCCCATATCGAAGCAAAAACTGGCCTAAAGAATGCAACTGCATAGCAAAGAAATATATAGCAAGTGAGATGCCATTGTGGGAAGAATAATCATGGCTAAAAAACATGATAAAACAGCACGCATCCCTGATATGAGGCAGCGTACCTATTGTTATTATGTATGAGTACAAAAGCTGGAATGGAGAGAATAGCAGCTCAAACAGGTCACCAACTAGGTCGTATACGTAGAATAAAGCAAATGAAATCGCATCATAGATGTCTGATCCTGCCTCGCAGAAAATAAGCCACACAGGTGAGGTGAATTCCACCATGTCCTGAAGTGGTTCCATCAAGGGTTTTGTCAGTACTAACAGCAGCAATTTCAAGACCCGTCCAATTTTAAGAGACCAGCGCATCGCTTTCTCAAAATTCTGGAGAAACAACATTGTACCAAGATATCTAACTCTGGAGATCATATCCCAGTCCTCTATCCAGTTTATAAGTGGACCGCAAATATGAGAAGCAGTAGCCTTCAATAGTGGAACATTTTTGTAAAGATCATAAAACCCAATCATGCAAGTGATAAGAGAGATTAAAACGTAAAGGGTTCGGACTAGAGACCGCATCCAAGGACGATAAACTTTGCAGAATAAAGGATATGATTGTAGGAAAATCACCCAAGAAGGCAGTCCTGTTTCCAACAAAGTTAATAGCCCTAGATCCGATGTAATTATTTCTTTGAAGGTAAATGGAAGATCTCTGTTGTCAAAGTAGAACTTGAGTAGTGTATCCTTATATTGCATAGATTCAATGCCTGGATCTCGCTGTACTTTCTGTGGCTTGTGTTCATTCTGCTCTTCTGGAAGCAGATTCTTACAGTCAGCATCACTGCCATGATGAATGCACTCTTTGACGTCAAAAAATTCGTCATGTGGCAAAACCTTCTTTTGTCTTTTGTGATCTAAGAGCAGGTCTTTGAAAGACACTCTTATCTTTCGTGGAGAATGTGAAGGAACTTTGTCATCTAAGAACATTAAACATTCCCACAACGATCTCACCTCTGATGGCACTCCTGAGAACCATGTTTCAATGGAACTAGAGGCTTGTTCTATACTGTGGAAATCCCACTTCCTCATAGATTTCACTTCAAAAGCCATGGATGTATCTGTCTGCAAGTAAACAGGATTAATATATTACAAAGACAGTAGTGAGAAGGCAATATACAGCTATTGAGTTAAAAGCTCTCAGCCTGCCATACATATAAACAAAAATCATATCATATAGCCAGATGGAAAAGAAGAATTCCATATATGGTGCACGGTTTACAGTTTCTAAGTCTCCACCATCACACCCTAATTGGAGATATATTCATTTTTATTTGAATAACAATAGGACATATCCATCCTAGAATTTCAGGGGAATTTCATCAATTCTTGGTTGTGAGCTGAATCCTATAAATGTCGATAAACGGCTCCATTTGTGAATACAAATTTGTTGCCAGCATAGTGAATCCATGACTACAAAATGTTGTGGTCCAGAAAAGGAAGACTACCTGAAGCTCATTGTAGTAGTTTATGCCACGTACATCCTTCCAGCAAACTTCAAATACTATAAAGCCGTGTAAAGCTACATGTAAATCCACCAAAGAGAAAAAGGCTGATGCTCTCCACCTCCGGGAATTGACTACAGATACCCACCTATGCAATCTCTTCCTCTCATCGCTTGAGGATATCGAGTTATCTCTATATCTTGCACTCACACGCCTTACCAAAGCTTTAGTGTTTTTGAAGGGTGATGTTCTGTACTGCGTGAATGCAAAAAACACGATGAGCTACATAGATTTAACTACTTTGAAAAAACAACAAGGGTTTCTTAAGAAGGCAATGACCTTAGTGGCAAAGAGCTCCCTCAAATGGGTGGAACTCGAGTGGTTATTGTTCATTCGCCATGAATGATTATCAACCAGGATGAGAAACTTGTGACTACTTCTAGCAAAGAACAGGTATGCTTGTGACAGATAAGATTGTACATCCCTGCCAAAAGCATTCACAACATTTCAGCAAATGTTCCTTCAAATTCCCAACAGTTATATCTGTGTCAACTCTGCATATCTGCCTGCGGTGAGCGCGATTGCACACACATACACAATGCCATCATTCTTAATCCTATGAATCATTATGGAACCCAATCTAGGCAGTAGGCAGGCACCAAACAAGATATCATTGGGTAGGTATAAATCCACGGAATGAATACGCTAATCCACGCCCCCTGTGTCTGGCGCATGTCATATACCCGCGCGGGTTTATGACATGCCAGACACACATGGGCGTGGATCAGTAGATATATGCCGTGGCATTATCATTACCTATATAATTGGGTTTCTCCATAAAGATTAAGCAAGTCCTATGATACAAATACAACCCTGATTTTCAACAAATCCAATTGAACTAAGCTCATGACAGAAATTAATCACACTACAAATAATATTTAATCAACATCTACAACAAATGAAGGGTCCACAAAATTACAAAGAATTACAAGAAAACAATTGCATTTCTAAAGAACAAACAATTATCATATGATAATTTACAAACAAAAACATAAAGAAAAACATACCCAATTTGCAAACTTGTCAAAGGATACAGATTCCTCACATCAAATTCCATTTCCCCACTTTCTGAAATCATCATCAATCACAAAAAAAGGGGATAATTAAACTCACTTTCCCCCCCAAATAAATAACATAAATTAGGTCAAAAATCAAATAAATTGATGATTAAAATGTTAAAAATCAAATTCAGCAAATACCCAAATGATAATAAAGTTAATAATTACAGTTAAAGTTAACAACTTTTTCCAAATTAAGATCAAATACAGCTAAAAAAAATTAGTTTTATTGTTGATTAAATTACCTGATTGAAACCCTAAATTGAATCAAATGAGGGTTGAAAATTGAAAAACATGATTATGGGATTTGAAGAGAGAGAAAAAATATGATTAAGGAAATTTGAGTTGGCATTAACAAATTCCCAGAAATGTGAGACAATGTCAACGGATATTTTACCCCCCAAAATAAAAAATCATTATTTATGAAAAAGAAAATCCGGAGAATTTGCTCCCCCGCTAAAATCTTCTTTTGCAAGAGGACTTTTAAAAAAGAAAATAAATAAATGCGAGTGGGAGTATTAATTTTGGCGCGCCTTATTTTGATTGACCATTGAAACGATGTCGTTCGTTTATTTCCACCCCTTTCAATTCTTGTGTGTCATTGTTCTACCTCGTTATTTTGAATGATTAATACTAGTACTCCGTATTTGTATTGGATTAATGTTGCATATGAGAAATTGTACCAAATGTTAACAATTCGGGTGAATGCGTAAGTATATACACTTATGTTTAACAAAAAATACCGGAACAAGGTCAAATAATACAAAGAAGACGAGTACAATTTCGTTGAAAGATATACAAGTTTTAATAAGCGTTATGAATTTTTGAGTCCTCAATTGTGAATTTGTCACTTACTTATAAGGGCATGCTTATGAATTACGATACATTAATAGGAAGAGTGTGACCTTTATATATTGAGTAGGCTTTCTACTAGAAGATAGTCTTGTAGGAGTCTTTTGATGAAGCGTTGGTTTTCTCTCATCGTGACCAAAAAAGAGGAATAATGCTACTAGCATTTCACAAAAGTTCTCTTGCACTATCCAACTAACTCGAGATAAAAAATTAGTTAATGAGAGAATGTTGGAGAATAGCAATTGAGGGTGTCAATCGTTGTTGCCAAAAAAAAAAAAAGTTCAACAACGTAGGGATATCGGAAGAGACAAATACGGGTAGATAATTAGTTTGACAATTCACACACCATCTCTCAATTCAAGCAATCTTTATTATTTTTTCATGCCAAGTCTACCATCAACAGTGGTGCAACACATAAAGGCACATAAGAATGAAGAATCTTTAGTTCTTTGTCCATTTTTAAGGTCATGTTTTGGGTAATGCTATGAGGACACCAGCATGGAGGCAGTGAATTACGTGCAGTAATAAAGCTATGTGCCCAAGATGTGAAGATCACAGTCTTTGCTTTCATGTGACGTCCCAAAATTCAGCTTATTTAACAAGCTTCTCCAACTATCTCTAATTCTCTATAGCTACTTAGTCCACTATATAACAACAAAAAATGATCAACTGCTCATCAATTTGCCATTAATTATTCACATACATATAGCACATAGTTTCATAAATATATATATTACAAAGCATGGAATTTATATTAGTAGCATTGCTTTTAATGATTTGTACCAGTACATGCCCTAATAGTAGTGCTAGTGACCCAAATTTTGACAACAATTATCATGTTGTCTGGGGGAATGAACATGTCATTCAAAACCATGGTTCGACAGTTCAACTGTACATGGATGAAGAACATGGTAAGCTGACTACTAGCAGTGATTTGTATACATTGTTCGATACCTTATAGCATTAAATTTTACTAGCATATAGTTATTGTACAGAAAAACCTCGCATGCATCCGTGTATACTTTGTCAGATACACGTACAATCATACATATAGCTCTTTTAACAAAGCAATATTTGTTGTATCTATGCTTATCTATTTATCCTAAACATTTGTAAAGAAAATAAAAATAGTACTCTGTACTAACCATTGCCAAGTTACAAAACCGATTGAAAACTAGAAAAGACTAGGTAAGACGATTCTATGAAAATTTAGAACTCGTAAGATGCACTAAGTAGTACATACGTTGCTTGTATTGTAGGTGGTGCCGGGTTCGAGTCCAAAAACAGTTATGGTTCAGGCTACTTTAAGATGAAGATAAAATTGCCGGGCAAGGAAGCTGCAGGAGTTGTTACAGCATACTACGTATAGTAACACCATTAGTTCAACGATTCAATCATATATATTTTCCTACCATCATTAATCAAAATTCGTCTACAATGACAGGAAATTTGATGCAACATTTTCCATAAAAATAACGAAGAGTTCTTCATGGAATTTTGCAGTTAACTTCAGGCACTCATAATACCCATGACGAACTCGATTTCGAGTTCTTGGGCAATAGAGCAGGGAAGCCTTATACATTGCAGACTAACATTTTCATCGATGGACAAGGAGGCAGGGAACAGAGACTTCATCTTTGGTTTGATCCTACTGCTCATTTTCATACTTACAAGGTTCTTTGGAACCAATACCATATAGCGTAAGTGTTTATCCATTCAAGTATCGTCGTATGAGACCATATCGACTTATTAGATGAGAGGACGTAAATTTATTAGAACCCATGTTAACTTCACTTATACGTACTACTACATGCTACAAATGCGTGGTTTTAAGTTTAGGACGATTATTACTTTCAGTCTCATCTAAGAATCCTTAAAAATCGTTGTTACAATCGTGATCAGGTTTTTCGTGGACAACATACCTATAAGAGAGTTCAAAAATAACAAGCAATACGGCGTAAGTTACCCAACTCAACCAATGAAGATAGAAGCAAGCTTATGGGATGGAGATAGTTGGGCTACTGATGGAGGAAAGACCAAGACTAACTGGACTTACGCTCCATTTCGAGCTTATTTCGACAATTTTAACATCGATGGGTGTTCGACTGGTGGCCAGAGTATTGAGTTTTGCAATGCTGGTGATTATTGGTGGAACCACGAAAGATACAGAGAGTTAAACTCTAATGAAAAGAACGCATACCAGATTGTGAAGAACAATTATATTAATTATGATTATTGTAATGATGAACCTAGGTACCCTGTTCCTCCTCCTGAGTGCAATCACCAATGAGATAATTGTTACTTATCTTACACGCAAAATTGGGAAAACAATAAGCACTACTATGTAACATGCGAAGTACAATACAAAAGATTATCTAATCGTTTCGGAATCAGATTTTTCCGATTCTATATATAAACACGAGTTTAATAAGAGTTACTACAACATTTATGTTTTTCTAACTAACCAAGCACTTATAGATTGTCGCGAGTTTGCACAACATATCAAGGCCGTTGGAGGATGAGCTACAATTGGTCGATTGGTGTCCATTCATGGCCCAACTTATAGATTTGACATCGATGGAGTGCAATCCAAATTGAGTATACTATGTCTAAGTTTGCATTTTTCATTTTATTTATGGAGAAATGATGATAATATATTGGAAAGTAAATTCTTGCCAAGTATAGTGTATACGACTACGAGATGAAGCAATATTTATGATATGATTAATTTCGAAACTCGTCGATAAAGGAAGCTCGCAAGTCAAGAAAGTGGAGAGGTATCTTTTATTAATGTACCGGAGATAGTGTACTAATGTACTAAGTATGATGTATCCATTGTGTTACTCCCACATAAGCTGAAACATCCAAAATCCGATTAAATTTTAGAGAATTATGATTATTTTAGGCAAATCCAAAACTCGAGACTAAAAACGAGAAAATTGTGAAACTTGGAGTTCTTCTCGACAAAGTTTGTAAAAAAAAAAAAAGGCGACATGACTTATTTTCAATCTTTGTTTTAAACTCTAAACAATGCGAGTATCATAAACGATATGAGACGAGTCAATAATAATTTGGGGGACAAAAAATCGCAAATACTGAGTAGTAGTGAGTACTCCGTAATAACCTTTTCCATCGACGCTAGTTTGACTGGTACCGAGACTGAACCCAAACAAACAAGTGATGGCTTCATCGTGACACCTCCACTTTCGGAGAATCCATCCAACCATCCATCAATGGCGGACCAAACCCCCACTTTCTCTCTCCTAATCATATCCTCCTTCTTCATCCTCATCTTTCCCGCCACATTATCCTCCGCAAACAGCGAAGAGTTCAACGAAGAACTTCTACTGAAACCCTTGCCCGATCGGAAAGTTCTTGCGCATTTCCACTTCGATTCTACTGTTAATCTCTCTTCTCCCTCTTCTAATGGCGGCGGCTCTCACCTCCATCTCTTCCCCAAGTCTATCTTCCAGCTTGTACGTTACGCTCTTCTTTCTTCCCCTCTTCTTCGTGTGCTAATTTGAATTTTTATTGATTATTGATCGTTTCTTGTTGTTTAAGTTTGATTTAGTTTGATTAAGTAGCTGTTGTTAGCTTGTTTTGTTGAAAATTGATTAATTTGAGTGAAGTTTCAGCTTAATTGAACTGTTTTAAGTGTTGATTTTTAGATTTGAGTGATGTATTTTTAGTTGTTGAGAGATGATTTGATTAGCAATTTCAGTTCAATCTATGATTAGTAATGCTTGTTTTATCCTTCAATCCTAAAATTGCGATTTGTAGTCGTTGGAACTTGGGAGATTATAGCGGTGTTGTCAATCAATGGTAGTTTCAGCTGAATTGTAGAAATGTAGTGAAGTTGGATAACTTAGGTTTTGTGTGAGCGTTTTAGTCGGAGCACTGGAATCACCGAATGTCTTATTCATTTGGTTATCGTTGAGCTCATTCGTTAAACAATGGGAAGGGTTGATCTTTGAAATTATATGAGCAGATATTGTTGTAGAAAGATGTTCGTTGCAATGCTATTGCTGAATCTTGTACTTGTTCTGTGAATTGGTAATTCTTATCATGTTTTACCAAAACAAGTGTCGATTATGTTGATCAAATGGCCGATATATTTGACTAGGAAGTTATGGCCTTTTTGGCCAAGTGTACTTACCAAAATGGTCGGTGATGCTTACCTTGTTAAAACCCTAAATGGGGCTGGATCTGGTGTGGCGAAGACATTATTATGCTGTAGAACTTGGTTATTCTTAATGGAACTTCAAAAACAAATAACGTTTCTTTATGAGAAAATGTTTGGGATACGCGTGTAATTGCCTGTCATGGATGAGTAGGCTAGATTAATTATGTGACAGAATGCAAATTAACTATCTAGCGGGGATTTAGTTTGGAATGAGGGTGCTTATAATCAAGCTGTGATAGCAATTTGGAAAAAAGTTTGACCACCATAAGATGCTTAGAATGTTGCTAAGTTTACAGAATGCAGAAATGTAGAACTAGTTGTAGTGTCTCAATTTGATTCAATAAAAGTCTTTGCTTGATCCATATGAAGTTACGTGCTCATTTGACATTGTGACCCAAGCCCTTGATACGGTAATCTCAACTGAAGTATACCTTCTTGTAAAGATAGGCACACTTGATTTCTAAAAGCACACTCATCAAATTTATCAAGATACTTTGTGTATCTCGGTTGATTAGATTGCCTTCGCTTGAGTTTGTTTTATGTTAATCGGAAAAAATGACGCTTCTTTAACTATGGGGTATACAAGGGAGAATGGTTAATGTCAATGTGTACTCAAAGCTTTGCTTTGAAATTCAATCACATGAGTTGTAAAGGTGTAAGAGAGTATTTACTGTGTGCTAGACACATTCATTAGCCTGATCTAGCAGGTTTCTGTTACTTTGAAAGATGCAACTTTTTTTTTTGTTTCTGTGTGCTTGCCCCTTCTCATATTCTTTGTTACAACCTTCCGCTTTTATGTTCTGGCTTTGGGTGATTATATCTTAAAATATCCTAGGAGTAATATATCTTTGGTGCTTGACTAGGTCCACAAATTTCATATCAAGGAAATGGAGCTGTCTTTCACTCAAGGTCGATGGAACTATGAACGCTGGGGTGGATTTGATCCCATTTCGAGTAAGAATGCAAAGCCTCCTGGAGTTGAGTTGTG
>JBBYHQ010000012.1:5094584-5113965 GCA_038382645.1 Spergularia azorica
CACCTCCATTTTTCTTTGACAAGAGGAATAAGTATTATTGGTCTAATTTAGGGATTAGACCTATATTACTTATTCCGGTGACTGTTTATCAATCTCCGGTGGTGCTATCACGAGGGTGGTGTGAGGTGGTAGAGGTGGTGGACGGGTGACAGAGGGAGGTGCGTTGTGGGAGAGGAGAGAGAAATTAATTGATAAGGGAGGGGAGAGAGAAGTTGCAGATATATTATTGAAGGGGTTGGTGGGGTTTGTTTAAGTGCAAGATGAACGGTTGAGATTCACCAAAATCGATGATTGGCATGAGCTTGCCAATCACCGTGATTGGTGAAGAATTTCTCCTTTTGTATCTCAATAATATCATCTAAGACACGAACTTTATAAGCTTATCTGATTTGAATGGTCTGGTTTAAACTTGTTGAAAGGTTAGGTGAATATATTATGACATAGATCGACTAAATTCATTTATCTAATTTGAGTAAATGCGATGTGATCTGATATAATTTGAATAAATTTGATCTAATCTGATCTAATTTGAATGAATTCTGATTTGATCTGAATACATTGTTTGTTTAACTTTATCAAAATGGCCTTAATAGATTCAATGAGAGATCAATGTGATTGATAAGCAATGACATTTTTTTTGTTGAGGAACGACACGCAACTTCATGAGCATCTGCTTCAATGTGACTGAATGATATAATTAGTTTTTTTATTTTTTCTTTTTAATGTAACAATGATTCTTATGTGATGAAATGTAAAAAAAAATAAAAAATAAAAATATCATATAGTTCATGGATTTCCCTTGAATGAAATGTCCATTGTTCAAGTTAAAATGTGTTCGACACTTTTAGTTTAATTTTAGTGAGAGAAAGATTGTAAAAGAGTGAGAGGGAGGCCAAGAACAAGGTTGGAAAAAAAATGGTAAAATGGGGCGACATGTAGTATATTTGGGCGACAAATGTTAAAGTGAGCTCCACCTGTGAGTGTCCCACATTGGAAAAAGAGGAGAGAGTTGATATGTTTATAAACTAAGAAGTTACTCCACCTATTGCCAATTGGTTTTAGGATGGAACCTCCTTCGGTTTATGAAGCGGACTCTCTCTCCTCCTACGGGTGCGGGCCAAGTCCGATCGTGCTTTAACATGGTATCAGAGCCCATGGTTGAAGACCTGTGACTCAAGAAGACAAACTGGGCCCGATGCAGACTGACCAAGTTTACGCAACCGAAGAGAGCTAGGAGAGCCCCGGTTTGCGATGCTACCGAAGAGAGCCACAAGAGCCACGGTGAGCCTATGAAGGTCCAGTCTGTGCAGATGGGCAAGATATGAGGGAGCCGAAGAGAGCTAGAAGAGCCTCGGCTAGCCCCGAAGCCCATACTGCTAGTATAAGGGTCCTCACACGTGAGGGAGAGTGTTAAAGTGAGCTCCACCTGTGAGTGTTCCACATTGGAAAAAGAGGGGAGACTTGATATGTTTATAAACCAAGAAGTTACTCCACCTATTGTCAATTGGTTTTAGGATGGAACCTCCTTCGGTTTATGAAGCGGACTCTCTCTCCTCCTACGGGTGCGGCCCAAGCCCGATCGTGCTTTAACAACAAATAACATCCTCCAAAAGAAAATTCATAGGTATTGGCACCTTCGCCACAATACTATACTTTCAATTTTGGAAAAAGTGTTGCGACTTACATGCAAATGTTGTTTGGAGCAGAAGGTATATCACTTTATTACACAACTATCTGCTTCTCATGTCGAGCTCAGACACAACAGAAATAGTTACTAAATTGGTAGGCTATCACTATTAAGATTTCATACAAGATGCGAAAAGTAAATGTTGCAGCAGAATGCAGATGCCTTGTCTAAGGTCCACAGTTCCGCACTCTTACAAATATATCAGTAGCATTTAACAAAAATCGATTAGCAAAGGCTGATATTGGAGCAACTGCACGAGGGCACCACGTACTTCACAATATCCCGCCATTGAAACTCAGCCTACAAAATTCGGTACATCATCGGGCTTAAATCCAAAGTTGTTGCCATCAAGTGACTCGCCTGAATCAGAAACAGTTAGTTCAATGAAAAAACGGAGAAACTAAACTTATTGTCAACCTAATACTAGTAAATTCTAGCCATCACTGTTTTCATGTAACATATCCACGTGAGATACTTAGCATTATAAACAGGTATACAACATGGACAATTCGATAAGACCTTCGCAGAATTTCAGTTCTTTCCATTTCGTATCTGCCTAAACTAATACAGAAGTACGGAAGAAAAAAAAAAGGTTCTCAAGTCCATATTCCAAGTTTGGATACTTATAGTCACGTACTCACGTCCTAACTCCTAAGGTCATTCAATAGACTTTCAAGTCAGACTATTGGACGTGTGCCCAATCCGGCACCTGCATCTTCAAGCATTGGAGTATATGCATAACCACAAAAGATGAACTCATTTTGTTTTATGGTCCAAAGGAGAATGAACATTCAACTTTGTACAGGATGCAAAAAAAAAAAAAAAAAAAAAAACATCCCATGCAATCTTGGTAGGACTTAAACAGCAAGAGACAATACCAAGAGGAAGCTCACACCCAAATAAGACTAATTGTACCACAGAAAAGCTTTCGAGAACGGCTTTTTGGGAATTTTATAGAAACTAACTGTATCTTAAGCTTATTGCTTTTTCTTCTTCCTTTTCTCCTAAAAGGGCAAGTGTTTTATTTGGGAAACAGCCCAAACAGAGGAGCGAAGAAGATCAAAATATAAACAAACTAATACTTTTCAATGTACAAACACCCAACTTCACGACTCTTTGGTTTCGGGTATAAACCCGAGTGTTGGCCCCTTGACCAGCCCCCTAGTTTCTTAGAGGTCTCCCAAGGGGTGAATCTAGTGACACCGGCTAAGGTTACCGTGCGGATTGATGGTTCGTGGGACTCTAAAACTAAGCAGACCGCGGCGGCGTGGGTTAGAGTGGGTAGTGCTGAGAGGGGCCGGCCCAGAATGGGATGTTGTAATGGGTGGCTGGATAGTGCTCTTACCACGGAAGCGTGGGCTAATGAATTGGCTTTTCAGGCTTGTAAGGATGAGGGGATAAGTAATATGGAAATATTAACCGATTGCCGTGAGCTTGTTTTGGCGCTTCTAAATCTGGACTCATGTCCAGTGTCCATTTACCGGAGGATTAAAGGAATGCAGGGGATTGCAACTCTTCACAATTCTTGCCAGAATGGAAGGTGGATAGAGCAAGTGTGGAGTTGGTGCATCAGCTTCGGAAGCATCGTCGCAAACTGGGTCGGGGTGTGGGGTTTCTGGCCCCATTGGAGTTTTAGTGTGTTTCTTTAAAAAGAAAAAAGGAAGCTCTACATTACTAGCAGCTATAAAAAAAATTACGCCGACGCACGAGAAAATTAATCATTCTTGAGCAGGCAACAAGAATACAGAATATGTCATGAGAAACCCATTTCATCTTGACTTGACACCAAAAGAAAAGAAAAGCAAGTATGTTATGACAACAATGACAAACAGATCCAAGCATCCGACAGCAAAGTGATCATCATGACAATCGAAAAATAGTACTGTAGGTATAATGTATCAGAGAATGAGGTTTAACACAGCAACTTAAAAGTATTAAGATATGTTGTAATCCTACTCTGTGTTAGCACAGGATCAGAGGAGAGCAGCATGCAGTACCTTCAGAAAAGAAATCATGGACCTGATAATGCTTTGTACCCTTCCTTCTCGAGAACTAAAGCAAGAGAACTATCTCCAGTCTTCACAATTCTTCCGTTTTCCTGAAAGCATAGGGATAAGGAGACACATGATAAACCCAAAATTCACAGGTCCTTGCATCCAGCACCACACACATAAACATGAATAGTTTTGATGTTAAATTTTCAGTTGAGACAATACAAAAACAAACATTACCCCAGTGCCTCAAAAGCTCCCGCCACGCCATAAGGCGGAGTAAAAGGGGGGGGGGTTCGGATGTACATAAGCCTTACCCGTACGTAGAAAACATAGAGAGGCTGGTTATGGATGAACCCTAATAAAACATTTCCTTTTCAGTTGAGACAATCACCAGTAAAAAAAAGTCTTAAGTCATGAGTTCATGTCACTCATCACAGTCTGTCCTTAATTCTATAAAAACATACGAATCAGACTAAAAAGACAAATCTTGCATCATTAGCATGATATTCTATCAACTGGCTCTGCTAAACTGGATGACGGTGAGTGGTGACTCGTGGTAATACTAAAATTGAAGCAAATGATATCCTACATGGCTACATCAAGCAAAGCATTCATCTAAACAATTTTGAACTCAGAGAATTCAGTGCCACTGAGTTGTCCTCGATGTTCTGATGTTCTAGACAGGAGGTTAACAAAACATATTATCGTGTGCGCACTACTTTCAACATATTCACTTTTATTCTCACATATGACAATTCATGTTACTGATCCCAAATCATTTGGAACTAAGGTTTCACTTATTCTTGTTGTAGGAGGCTGATAAAGATTTTTTTTGTCGCTAGTGTCCGGGTTAATACGAATCAAACACTGTCTAAGAACTTCACAAATAAGAGCCCTATAGCACAAAAAACGGAATAAGACTAGAAAGACGACTCAGAATACATATTCTACTCTATTGATGTACACACTGTATACCACCGACAACTCCTCCATGGCAACCACACAGCACAAATCACCATGCCGTCCACGGTGAACACGACCAGCGTGCGTGACCGAAGAACAGCATAGGGCCTCCTTCACCAACCAATATCAATTGCCACTGTATAACCCTTCTTTAAACAACCGCCCCTTCCCAAAATATACTCGAAAATGGTGACCTGTGAAACTACGATCTGAGTACACACATGAACATGGACATTGGGATATAGTAATGAGGACTATTAACTATGTTTACACGAGCACAGACTGTCAAGTACTTGTCCGGTGTCCTCCCACACCACACCAGACACAGAGATACGATACTCTAGAGGTGTGTTTGCAAAAACCCAGCCTCTGATCAGTTGTCAAAAGTACAAGGTCGTTGCCACACAGGAAGCTCGTGAAGGTCAAGCAATGTCCCAATTGTCGGCAAAATTGGACAAAAACTTGTCCGTCAACGGTTTGTGGGGAGGGAGGTGAACAGTGCGAGAAAGCATGAGGGACAGGATGGTGGAGCGGTTTTGTATAACAATGAAGTGGAGGGCTGACTGCTGAGGGATGTGACTTGCAAGGCTGGTTGGTTTCGACCAAACATGTCGTCAACAGTTCGTGGAGAGGGGCACGATGGTGGAAGAGTGGAAGTGTGTAACAGTGGAGTGGGGATAGACTGCTGAGGAGTGTGGCCTGGTGGATCTAGGGGTTGGGTTTATTCGCAATTTCACATTCCTTGGATCTGACTGTATTAAGAAAACAACTCAGGCTAATGCATCTGTTTTACTTCACACAAAATGATATCTGGCTCAACGCTCCCTCTAACAGTGAGTACATAGCACAATGAACATCACTTAGCTCCAAAAGCCAATTATATCTGGCTCGACGCTCCCTCTAACAATGAGTACATAGCACAATAAACAGCACTTAGCTCCAAAAGCCAATTACTCAGCTCATTTAAGAAACAAAGATATCAAGGGCTTGATTAGTTGGATGCACTCATTACAATGTACTAGGTCTATTGTGACGAGTCTTTAATAGTGAGGAAGGAATGAAGAGAGGCTGGCTGGGTCTACTCCTCAGCATAATGTGATCTCCATTCAAGTAATGTAATAATCGTTGTTCGACATAAACCCATGGACACACAACTACACCATGTGACATGTGTAATTAACTACTTTCTTCTCCATGTGAGTTTGTGACACCAATCTTTCCCTTCAACGTTTCTCTTTTATACTAAACACGATTCCAATGGCCCACAAAACTGTCTAAGCTTCTTGTATTGTGAAGTAGCAGTTGGTTGGTGCGATTCGTGACTAAGCACTGAGCCACTAAGCAGCCTCTCTATGTTGGAACATAGGGGTAAGGCTTGTGTACATCCTACCCCCTCTCCCCCCCTCCCTCCCTTACCTCGCCATAGGTGGGGGAGCCTTTGAGGCACTAGGGTACTGTTGTTCTTGTTGTATACTTCAACACGAATCCATTGCATATAATAGTAGCCCACCTTACCAAACATGCACCAACAGTTTAAGACCAGGTAGTTCGAAATAATACTTGGGTAGTTGCACTGTCCACAGATGTGGCAATTAAGATTTGACCAAAACAAAAGCTAAGAGTGCAGACATTCTAGCACAGAAGAAAACATTCTGAACTCTCTTGTGCAAACATGCGATGAGGCAATCATTCACATAAGCCCAGGAGCTAAGATATTACAAGCTTCAACTGCAGGGATAAGCATCCGGATAGGTCCATTCAATAGTAGCTCCCAAGATTCACATTCACCTTGTTTCTCCAAAGATCATAGCCCAAACATTAGATTAAAGTCTCCAGTTCCCCACAGAATTTAATAAGAACTAGGAGCCCAGGTTCTTGAAAGAGCAGGTTGAAGATAGTTGAGAAAATTTGATTGCAAACTAATGTACAATAGACCTTCCTATTGACATGGGAAAACATCTTTGGGAATTTCAACATTAAAACATCTTACTGGTTATTGCAAATCAACCAGCAATGCCACTAAGCACAGAAACATATAGCTAGTCTAACATAATAGACACCATAGTGAAATCGCAACCTCAAACCAGGGAACACTATCTCCATATTTATGCAATCTTCCTCAAATTGACTTCAACATAATTCCCAGAACGGCAATATTATATATTCAACATAAAAAGATATCTAATTATAGGGGATAATGCTGCAGACAATACTTTTCTCGCTTCGTCATTGTGGAGGAAGTGAAGCACTTCGGGGTAATACTATTGTGGACCTTTGTTACATGCACAATTGTATAGAACACACAATATCAAAAGATCGCCATAGAAAGTTTGTGACTTACCATGATATGAATGAATGAAGGCTTTATGTATTCTAGAAGACGCTGATAATGAGTGATCATCAACACAGAATTATTTGGAGTCAAAAGAGCATTGACTGCTTTCGCTACATCCTGGAGTGCATCCACGTCTAACCCAGAGTCAATCTCATCTAGTATTGCTAGGTCAGCCCCCAAAACCTGCATCATAGAGAAGTCAATATCAGATTAAGTAATTGTGACTTGTATCTCAATGATTACCATACGTCCATTACAGGTAACATAGGATATTAGGACTCAAGCTTAATGACCTTAAGAAAATCTGACTGTTGCTTGCTTTTTTTGAAAATACAAGACCCGAGTGGTGTAGTATTTCAATGCATAATTTCCATGTATGAGTAATGAACTTTGTATTCTTTGAGTCTGAGCATCTCACAAACATTACCCGCGACAAAAGGTAAGAACTACAAAGAAACAAGAACCAAAACAAGCCTCTTCACCCTTGGCCTCATTCATATTCTTGTTGTTGCTACAAATAATGAAACATACCGCTAGTTGCAGAATCTCATTCCGCTTCCTTTCTCCGCCACTAAATCCTTCATTGACATTTCTGTTTAGAAAATCTTCCTTCATGTTCACCATCCGAACTTTGCTATATAGATAGTTAAAGAACTGCAGAAGATGAAAAAGACAAAAAGTTCAATTAAAAAACAATAAACTTACATAAATTGTAAACTAAAGAAATCAACAAAGTAGAAAAAAAGCAAACCATGATCCGAAATCCGGCTCATATAGGAGATTACACACAATAGCAAGAAAGAAGAATGTTCTGCTACATCTTTTGGTCGTGAGAAAGGTAAAATGACAAACATGGTTGCTGCATTTTAGAAATTTGAAAAAAACCACCTTTTAGAAACCAAAGTTTGAAAACGCCAACCTCTTGAAAAAAAAAAAGTTATCTACAACCACCTTATAAATAAATTTGGACGTTAAAAAAACGTGGTCTTACCAAGGCCAAATGAATTAATAAGGTGGTTGTAAACAAAAACAAAAAAAACAAAAAAATTATAAGGTGGTTGTTTTCAAACTTGGGTTTCTAAAAGGTGTTTCTTTGCAAATTTTCCTTGCATTTATTGTTTATCATATAGCTCTTCCACAAGTGTTGCATATAAAATTTTGATATCAATGAAAATTTTCAAAACGCAAATCACATATAACAAACTCTCAATCCATAGGAGAAAGGAATGTAATGGGTACCTCTATTACACCTAATTCGGGAAGACCCAGCTTTCTTTGTCGAGCATTATATGCCATATTCAGAAATTCTGAATTGCTCACACCAGGAATCTCAACTGGTGACTGAAAACTCATGAAAATCCCTGAAAGAGATCTTTCCTCTGGATCCATCTCAAGTAAGTTTTGGCCTTTAAAAGTCACCGTACCTCCTGTAACTTCATAATCTGGATGACCAACCAGAACCTACGAATAAAATAGTACTGAATAAACAATTTGAATACACTGCAAAAGTTTGTCATTACACTCTAAACACAACAATTATTCACCCATAAGTGGCAAACCTCTATCTGCCATCACAAAAGCCAATACATGAATTTATCATGAATAAAAAGCAGCAAATTATGAAGAGTTGACCGACGATGAACATAATGCATCAAATGATACCACTATATAACATTGCTAGATGAACAGAGACAACACAGGAGCGGGGCATGCTTGTAGAGCAACTACTTCCTAACGTTTCCTACAGTTGTCTGAATGAGGAATAGTAACATATTCCGCTAAAAGCACATTACTCGTAAATTCTAGATATATGAAAAGGTAATCTGAAAAGTTGCGACTAAGCAAATACTGACCTTAGAAAATGTACTCTTTCCAGAACCATTCTTCCCCATTATGGCATGAATCTACAGCAATAAGATAACTTTCAATAATATTATGAGAATATACAAGTAACGGACAAACAGAATCCCTGAAAAACAACCACAATAAAAACTAAAATTTTCAAATATTACAGAAACATAGAAGGACAAGGCATTTACCAGGCTACAAAGATACAATAGTTGAGTTTTACTAACTAAAAGAGTTATGACCCCAAATAATGGCAATGTCAAGTGCTTTAGGTGACTCCACAAATTTACCACATAAATGAACATGCAAACATATTGGACAACGCAATTACGAGTCGAACTTATAGAGAGCAAACCATTCAACAGAGTCGTGTTATGCCAGACCATGACTTATTAAACCCTTTGAGTGAAAAGAGATATACAAACTATATTGATATGTTGCAGGAGAATAGTTGTGTATTCACCAACAAATGAGTCAATGGAAGTAACCAAAAGGAAATGTTATAAATAGTCAGATGCAAGAGAAGTAGCCAAAGAGTTTATAATCTGTTGAGGCTTTGGACAAGAGATGGTAGAGTTAACATCTAAGTCTAGAGAAGCCTGCATGTGCTAGCTCTGGACAGTAAAAAAGTCCTGCCTTGCCCCAGTTTGTCAGGCGGATCGTCATCACATCACAGCAGCTGCAGCAGCCACTCTACAGTTATGTGAGGTCGGTTTTCTTCGCTTAAGCTGCACCATAGCTTTTGATTTACCAAGTGAGGATTTGTTCCTAGTAACCGTAGGGTCTAATACTGTGAGCGTGTTAAAATATACCGATTATGAGGACAAACTATGCCTTCGATCTTCGAAATGTGTTGTCCTCCGCCATAGAACCAAGGTAAGACTAGAACGATGCTGGTAACAAGTTCAGATTTCTATCTGACACAGTGAATTTACAGCCAAATCAATTCTCCAGTTCCTATCATACTTCCATAAAGTATTGTCTCGATTTCCGAGTTCTCATTATAACATTTATAAGTAACAGCTTCCTTCAACTCTGTATCTTCTGTTCAGTGAGCATAATCTAGGGAAGGCTTCGTATGGTGCTCTAGCTTATTGTAGTAGTAGGACTGTGTCTATATATCCCTACCATTGTCGCATGAATCACAATCCCCAGGCTCTACTTAGGCAGGAATCTTTGTAACCTCAGTATTTTTAACCACTATCAGCAAATAACCCGCAAAACACTCATATCTCCTCAAGAATTCATCGGATTCTCCCTAGGGGAAGGCGTTGTGTTCATATCGCAGCCATTCTACTGTTCTGTAAGATCAACTTTCTTTGCTTACACTAACCATAGTTTCTGAAGTAGTGATTTGTTCTGAGATATACGATTTTGAGGACAAAGTATGTCTTCGGAAAGTGTTGAACTCCGCCACAGAACCGATGTAAGGCTAACACTACGTCGAATTGTCACTAACAAGTCCGGATTTCTAAAAAGCACAATGAAGTCACTACCAAATCAATTGTTCAGTTCCTTTCACACTTCCACACACTATCTTCTCAATTTCCGAGTTCCGATTATCTCGATTTCACTGATTAATCAATTAATAGCGTAAGCACTACTCAATCAAACACTCACATATCAACATGAATCACTCAACAATCAATCAGATATGAGAAGAAAAAAAAACATCTCAATTCGAATAATAAATAATTTAAATTGCATCTAAAATACTTCTGAAGTTTAGAGAGATAGTAAAAGAAGAAGCTTAAAGCACACACCTCGCCTTCATAAACGGAGAGATTAACGCCATTGAGAATCTTCTGCTGTGTTTCGGCGATGACAGCGGTAAGATCCTTGACTTCAAGAAGAAGCTTCCTTTCGCCGCCGGAGGTTGATGCTTCAGCCGATTCTAGAGCGACGGCGGTGGCGGAGAACGGGCGGCGACATCGGGTGGTTGAGGTTGAGGTGGAGAGAGAAAAAGTGGGGAATTTAATCAGCGCGGAAGCAGGAATGGTGACAAGCTTGGGAATTCGAAGGGGGTTTTGGGAAATAGGATGGGATAAAAGGAGTGTTGAGCTTTGGGTTGCGCACTTCGCCATTGTTATTATTGCTGAGCTTCCCGTCCACATATAGAGAGAAAGAGAGGAGAGACTTTTGTAAGTTTGTTGCTGCTGGGCGTGCTGGCTGAGAGTGAGGTGTAGCCTCTGAAGCATGGGTATCTCTTCCAAGTTGCGTGTCCAACATGACTTTAGACACGGATACGTGTCCGAATTTTTCAACACAGCCAAACACTCCATCTTTACATGAGATATGCCGGACACCTCCTCGACACACTGCGACATAATGACACACCCGGTCTACATTTGAATTTGGGTAAAATAATATGTTTATCAGACTATGTTTATCGGTGCCATATCAAGTTTGGGGCACCAATAAAATTTACATTTTGTTTTGCATTTCACTAGCATGCCCCAATTGTTTTTTTTACATAGTTTATTGGTGTCCTTCTTTAAGCTCAATCTGTCTTATTTTCTTTTCTTTTTACGAAAAATATATCAAATGTGGTCTCATTTGCAGAGTACAAAAAAATATGAACATTGGTATAAGTTTTCTAATTTTTTGAGAGTTTAATAAGTGATAAATTGCCAAAAGAATAAAAAAAAAAACTTGCAAACTAATGATGTGCTGACACATGGCACCTTGCCCCAAAGACTTTAGGCAGGGCATCCTACACCCTTATCATAAAATTGAGATCATTTGTCCCACTTTTGTCTCATCCCCAGTCCCACGGACCAAATTTTGACATCTAGCACTAATAAATTAAAACAAAGTACTCCCTCCGGTCCAGATTAAACTTCCCATCCTCTTTTTGAGGGTTTCGACTTTGTCTTCCCCATTCCCAAACTATTAAGTTTTTTGTCGAGTGAATTATAGGGAGACAAGATGAAGATGTTGGTGATAATTAGCTATTAAATTTATTTGCTAAATGAATCATTAAGAATTATTTATTAATTTCCCTTTTGAAGTGCGCAAAAGGGAGCGGGAAGTTTAATCTGGACCGGAGGGAGTAAACATTAACTTCTCTGGTCCACTACATCACTGATACTCAAACGTCATTGGATTCTTGGGAACATCACTCTCTCACGCTCGCTGACAAAGGAATTGAAGGGCCACTTTAATATTTTCAATAGAATTTTACCCCTTTAGTTCAATTTCTTGCAATCACCAGTCTTTTGCATCAAAAAAAATTACAGCGTTTCCAGACTTCCAATTTCTTTCGTCAAGCTTTCCCCTATAGCATATAATACTATAGCGTATATTCTTTTGCCTTATCGTACACAAAATGTTCAGTAGTATAATTTGTTGTACAAGCTAATTGAATTATTCTTGCGTTATTTCTTTGATCAAATGATTTGGCGAGTCCAAGTTCTAAGTAGCTTCTTTGATCTGTAATCACAAGCTTACAGTAATTGTTAATAATAGATCAGTTGTGCTAAATAAGTTAATATAATGGTTGATCATATAAACAATACCGAACGTCAATGCCCTTTTATCTACGTTTCTTAATCTGATGCAAATTCATCCTGCAAAAACATTGATTGTTAGCAATCTAAATGTGAAAAAAATGATCAATAACATGTATAAGCTAAACTTAAGTATTATATTAACATGGATAAAATTTGCAAATCATGTATCGACTTTTCTTAATCTTAACTTAGGTCATGGAGACTGATAACGACTTGGGGCAAGAGTCGCAACCACGTCGTAGCTTAGATTTTCAACAAGATGAAGATTTTGTTCATTCTCGCATTGATAATGAAAGCATAGACGTCATTCATGCTAAAATATCTGCAGAGTGTTTACCCAAAGTGGGAAAGAGTTTGAAACCGAAGATGAAGCATATGAATTCTACAACAATTATGCCCGAGAAGTTGGCTTTTCAATTCGTATGAGTATGTCTCACAAATGTGATGATAAAGTGCTAGATAGAGTATTTGTATGCTCACGTGAGGGTATTACAGGTCTAGATAAACATGAAAATGAGTATAAAACACGCACATCGACCTGAGACTAGATGTGGATGTCAGGCGAGACTTAAAATTAACAGTCGATAAATAGACAAATATCGTGTTGTTAAATTCATAGCAGAGCACAACCATAACTTGGCTACTCCAAGCAAAGCTAACCGCTTAACGTCTTAGAGGAAGGTAACATTAGCTCAAGTGGCGGAAATAGAGGTGCTTGATAAGGTTGGGATTCCTCCAAGATCAGGATAATATTACATGGCTGCTAGAGTGGGAGGACGTGAAAGTCTTGGATTCGAGCACATGGATGATAAGAATCCTTTGCGGACAAAGCGTGCCATAGCGATGATGGCAGGTGACACGGGAGGTGTGTTAGAGTACCTTCCACAAAAACAGTTAGAGGATCCAAATTTCTTTTATGCCATACAACTATACAAGTAGATGAGGATGATTTAATCACGAACACACTTTGGGTTGATGCAAAAATGATGGTTGGGTTCGAGGATTTTGGTCATGTGAGTTGTCTGGACACTAAATGTTGAAAGTACAAGGATGGGAGACCAATTGCTTTATTTGTGGGTGTAAACCATCATAAACAGACCATTATATTTGGAGCAGCTTTATTGTACGATGAGACTGCAGTTACTTTCGAGTGGTTGTTTGATACATTTTCTAAAGCTATGGATGGAAAGCGACCAACCATACTAACTGATCAAGACGCTGCAATGGCGAAGGCCTTGGCTTCCCAATGGCCACAAAATTATCATCGCTTTTGAGTATGGCATATCTTTCAGAATGCTGCTATTCACTTGAGTCATGTTTTTTCATAATACAAAGATTTCTATAAGGATTTTAGTTTTTGTGTTTATGATTACAACCATGAGGATGACTTCTTAAGTGCTTGGAATGACATGCTCAGGAAATACAATCTCCAAGATAATGTCTGACTTCAGAGAGTCTTCAAAACTAAAGAAAAATGGGCTCTGGTCTATGGGAGAGATACCTTTTGTGCAGACATGTCAACTACACAGCGAGCAGAGAGTATGAACAAGCAAATCAAACACTATTTAAGTTATAAGCATAATTTTAAGAAGATTTTTTTTACACTTTGAGCGCTTGCTTGATGACCGTCGTTATGATGAGAGGACAACAGATTTCAGAGCTGATCAAAGTAATATTGCGTTACCTTTTCCTGTCGAAATTCTAAAGCATGCAGCTAGTGTATATACACCCGCAGTCGTCAAAGTCTTTCAAGCAGAATTATCTAAAGCATATGATTGTACCATCGTGAAGCATAATGATATAGGAATGCTTTCAACATATATAGTCGTCCCCTACATGAAGCACTATAGGTACATTGTCACATATGTTGCTCAAGAAGACGCAATATCCTGCACTTGTAGAAAATTCGAGTTTGGGGGAATATTATGCAGTCATGCTTTGAAAGTTTTTTCTACAAGAGGTATTAAACAGATCCCTAGCAAGTATATACTTAAAAGATGGAGACTAGGTAGTCGAAAGGGAAGTGCTATGAGCAACGATGTGAGTTCCCCCAGGAAGAATCCAAAAGCAATGGTAAGGAGACGCTACAAAGATTTGTGTCGCTTAGCTACGCGGTTGAGCGCAAGAGCAGCAGAAGATGACGAGGAATATGGTGAGGTTAAGGAAGCCCTCATTAAGATATATGAAAAAGTTGGGTTAAACCCACGGAGCGAGGAACCCCGGGCTGACAGTAATCTTGGTCGTGTGAGCAAGCAACAAGATAATGTAATTATGAATTCTACTGGAACGGATAAGGTAGTTAAAGCTATTAAGATAAAGTCTAAAATAGTAAAGTCGAGTAAAAGACAAAAAGGAGCTCTTGAAACTCGACGGAAAACAAGGGTGTTAGGCCGAAATAATCTCCACACGGAGAGCAAGTTCCATTTCCATCAGAAGTCAGTCAGGTATAACTCGTTCTAATTTCTTTTTGAGATTTCTAAGTAATTTTAAAATGTCAGTAACTTGTTGTTTATCTATTTATATTAATCCACAGAGTTCATCAATTGCTTCCTTAATACCATATGCATACCAATCCAACCACCATAGTAGAAGTCAAATCTCCGAGGTAAAATGACACATAACTCATCCAAAATTGTCCGATCTATAACAAGGTCTATCATAATGTCTTGCTAACGACATTTATCCTGGCGAATCTAGCCCCAGAAACTTGGGGTAGCCTTCTTAGTACAAATTAATTTTTTTATTTTTTTTCTTATTTTTTTGGAATTAGGCAATATTTTGACGTTTTCGGGGATTTTGGGGTAGCCGGTGCACCCCAGGCTACCCCCTAGATTCGCCGATGTTTATCCAGGTCAATAACCAAAGGGTTGCCCAACAAAACATACCAATGCATAACTACCAAGCATTGTTGGGAATGGACTATCCATCTGCCGAAAGTTTGATGTATGAGCTTATAGAGCATGTGCAAGAGGCCGAGAAAGTACTGTGAATACATATTTTTTTGTCCTATTATTCTCCCTGCTGCAGATTAGAAGGGTGAACATAAATGACTTGGATTTTGGAGGACGCAAATTTCATCTCAAGCTAATAGTTTTCTACAATTTATCCAGTTATTAAAAGTCAAATTTATCAATAATTTGCATATGACTGTCATTCTTTTTGTAGTAATTTCATCATAATATATAGTGTACTTTGAAGTTTATGCTATTTCCTTTATGAATTTTACGGAGTAATTTCTAATTTTCATTTTGTTTCCATTTTTTTATTTTCACATAATCGATACAAAAATAATCAGGGAAAAACATAAACAAAAATAATTAGGGAAAAACATTAACATGCTCAAACACTTGAGTGTCGGATCAAAGGATTAAACACTCACCTACTATGTTTGATAGGTGTTGCCTAGATGAGATCATCAAAGAGCTACTGTAGAAGATGAAAGAAATGAAAAAAAAAAAATGTAGTGAGTTTGTGAGATGGAATAAGGACTTATTATCTGTACAAAAGTCTTCTGACAACCAGTATACCTAACCTACCTTTGATTATACTAAGATCTAACCATGGTGACGAGTGACGATGAAGTGTAGCTCTCTCTCTCTCTCTCTCTCTTTTAACAAGAAAGGCAGAGAAAATTGAGGGTTTGAGAAAACAAATAGCAAAAGAAAGCTTGGTTTATTACAGCAAAGATTGTGGGTGCAAAAAGACATGAAAAGTAAGGCATAGCGGGACCCACGTAGGACATAGTTACTTCATAAATGAAGAAATTGCTACGCGCATGTAATGATCAAATGAGCAATTAATTTTTAATTTATTTATTTATTAGTGATAGGTGTCAAAATGTGGTTACTGGGACAAGGGATGTGACAAATGATCTCAATTGCTTATCATATACCTCTTGCCTCAAGCTGTATTTCTTAATTCATTGTTCACACGTATGAAGGTATTGTCCATATTCATGCCATGAGTTTTTGAGGCACGGTTAAACATAGTCTCAATGGTGCGATAAATTCATGGGACCACAATATAAACAGTAGGTCTTGTATTTATTGAGAGACCAACACTATTTTTTTTTATAATTTGTGACCATTATACTACTTTTGGTAATGTTTTAATTAAGGACCTTAACACTTAATCTTTGATTTGTAAATGGGTTACTTTATAAATTTAAACTTATTTTATATGATTGGATTTTCCAAAATCATAGATAATGTGATATATAATAGTAAATTGATACGATCACTAGATGTATTATCAGGGTTATAAGCAATGTAATAAGGGCCACTTTGTAACACAATATAATGGTCTCTCAATAAATTATTGAGAGACGATCTTTTATAAGACTTTGTGAAATATAAAATAGATTTCTCAGTTCTCTTTTGGTCCATGTCACTTAACCTAAATTTGAAAGGTTTATTGGTGGCACCTTCATAACACTTGTTATATAATTTTATAGTCAATTTTTTTACTTAAAAATATATATCAATGGGTGTCATTTTGTAGAGTATAAAATATTATGAAGAGTGATGTAATTTTAATTTTTTTTTTTAAAATTATTTAACAAGAAATTTGCCTTCTTAAATCTTCAAAAAGTATTTGATTTTTCTTACAAACCAAATAATGACACTTGGCAGAGGGTAGAAGAAGTGAATTTTTTTTTCAGTGTTTTCCTTGTGGCATCTGTGCCCCGCATAGGCTTTGTGCCATGAGAATTGCTTTGAGAATTAATTTCTATTGCTTTCGCAAGTATGAGCTAAAAAAGTGGGTGCCATGAGAGCTCATGGCATCCCCAATAAACATAATCTTATCTCCAAACACCCTATGACACAATGACACATATTTTTCATCACGTTTTTAGTGGAACCGTACGGTTCTCCAAACTAAGAGCACGATTCCATAAAAAATCGTTCTCTTAAGTGGCTCGGCTTATTGCAAAATTGATGTACTCTTTTTTCTGTTGATATTCAGATTATAAGCTATGTATACTAATCTACAACGTACGTATACATATTCTTGAATTTGAGTGAAATTTATGTTCGCCCTTGAAGGTATAATCTTGGTAGCGAGTAGGCAAGAAAATAACGAAATATTCAATAAATATGTTAGAGGATTATGGAAGTATTCCTACATTGTACTTGGAAGGGAATATTAGACTTATGATATGGTAGGACTAGTAT
Organism: Spergularia azorica; assembly: GCA_038382645.1. Taxonomy (NCBI): domain Eukaryota; kingdom Viridiplantae; phylum Streptophyta; class Magnoliopsida; order Caryophyllales; family Caryophyllaceae; genus Spergularia; species Spergularia azorica. The sequence continues at coordinate 5,112,098 of JBBYHQ010000012.1, forward strand.
TGAGTATCTCCGCCTTAACGGCCAAGTTATGTAACATTATAAGTAGGAGTTTACCCTCGAGATCAACAAACCCCGACAACATAGGGGCGAAACCAGGAATTTAGGTCTGCGGGTGCCGGCTAGCCGGCTCGGACACCCAAAAATAGACTATAAAATATTATTACGTAATTGAACACACGTTTGTTGTATTGAGATTGTATATTCAGTTGTAAAGTGAAGGGGTAGGATTCGAACCAGAGATATGAAGAGGAAGATGTCTAAGTTAAGCTTACAACCACTAGGATAGGCCCAAGCTATTGATTCCTTACATGCAGCAATAGTATATCTCAATAAGTTGAAGGTGCCAGAACATTGAAATCAATGGGCTGCGGTGGTGGGCTGCAGGTGCCAGGCCCCCGCCACACCACCGCTGCCTCCGCCCCTGCGACTACAACAACTATCATTCATACCCTAATTCTAGTTCATCATGTTAAGTGACTATGGAAGTATTTCTATATTGTACTAAGAAAGATGATTAGGGAATATTAGACTTATGGTAAAAATAGTATTATGGAGAATATCTCCGCCTTAACGACCAAGCTATGTAACGTTCTAAATAGGGGTTTACCCCCAAAATCAATAACACGGGAATGAGAAACTCATGGTAACTTTTCAAAAGTTTCTTTGAAAAATTACAATAAAAGAATATCAACATCAATACTATCCGTAGTAGCTTGATCGACCCGCAACGCCCCGTTCATCCTTGTTATGCAATATTCGATTTTGATGGATCCGAAAATCCTAATTTGTTTGCTCGGTTTAATGGACACCGAAAAACCAAAGTTGTTTGTAGTTTGTCACGGTTGATGGACACCGAAAAACCAAATTTGTACGATTTACAGGACAACGAAAAACCAAACATTAGTCGGTTTTGATGGAACCAAAAACTAACCATTAATTCAGTTTTGATAAAAGCCGAATAATTCGGTTTAGTGGTACCGAAAAATCAAATTTGTTTGTAGTTTGTCAACTGTCGAAATTGGTTAGACCAAGTTATGTTTGTCACGAGAGAGTCGAAATTGGTTCAACATATTGGTGACAGACTCGAAATCAGTTCGACCGCAAAGTAGCTAGTAGAGGTCAACAAGTTGCTTTGGGTTTGACAGGACAAACAAGGGGGATTCACACAAGAGTTAAGGAGCTTTGGTGGGAAGGGCTTGGCTTACTAAGTAGCAAGACAATATGAATTCAACACTTTTTTTTTTGGTTTGTTTTGTAGCTAGTAATAGAGAGGTATGATCATTACCGTCAAAATCACGTCGGTGGGCGCCGTAGATTATCTCCCCATCGGTAGGCAGTGGAAGTGATTTGCAAAGTCATTTAGGAAAGAAGCTTTGATAACATGATAAAACAGAATTAGGGCAATGAATGATAATTGTTGTTGTCATATTATTGATCTCGGGGGTAAACCGCTATTTATAACGTTACATAGCTAGCTTGGCCGTTAAGCTGGAAATATTCTCCATAATACTATTACTACCATAAGTCTAATATTCCCTTTCTTATACAATATATGAGTACCATAATCCCTACAATCGGTATATGGTACCCCGGAGGTACGTAGATCTACGTAACCCCCGGTTCAATTTTCACTCATTAGATACCATTTTGTAGTCATTATATATTTTCACTCATTATTTCCCAATTTTCATTCATTAATTTTCAAAATTTCACTCATTATATAACACTTTATAGTTATTATTTATTTTCACTCATTATGTACCACTTTATAGTCATTATTCATTTCCAGTGATTATTATTGTTTAATTTTCATTCATTATATCTCAATTTTCACTCATTATTATATACCACTTTAGAGTCATTATTTA
>JBBYHQ010000012.1:5114065-5125985 GCA_038382645.1 Spergularia azorica
GGTCTTCATTTTGTTAATAATAAACTTAAGCTTTCATGTAATATTTATCTCCTCGATCTCCCCTCTAATTCTCTACAATGTGTCGGTGTCTCCTTCCATTTTGGGACCCAAGATGTCCTAAGGCTAATTAAGGACAAGGCCAACGTTGCATAATTGTGTAAAATAGCGATATCCTCTCCGTCTTAATAAATCTTTACCGTTTTCAAGATCTTTCTCACATGTGCAAGTGCAACAATACTTTTTTTGTTTTGCTAGAAACTAAACCCATTTTGCTAAAACTTTCAAGTTGTCTTAATAAGAGAAAACAAGTGCATTAGTAGTAGACTAGTAGACTAGTACTGTAGTTAGAAGTCAACACAAAGAATTCCCAGTTCATACATTGAGACAGCTAAAACCAAACACGCTGTGGGGATAATCCGGATTATATTAATATGGAGTATTATATTCACCACTTCTTTTATTTAATGCCAAGCCGCCATGTCCAATTGTTCTTGGATTCACTGTCCTCCTTCCATAGAACTGGTCAAACAAACGCGGCCTTAGATCCATTCTTTTCTGTGGAAATGGATTAATTAAGTACGAGTATATGATATATTATTATTTTAATGTTTAAATTCGAAAATCATCGAGCACGCACATAGCTAAAATCAACCAACATCCCATTTCAACAAATTATTGAGCAATGAGCACTTATCCATATTCATTAAACACGCAATAAATCAGTATATAAAACGTTAAAACAATTGAACTTACATTAGCATTTTACCGTCACTGAGCTAATGAGTCATTGATACCTTTATATGAGTTTGAAAAAATGACTATACCCGGCCACATATACCATAAAACCGACTACCATCATGACAAATCTCCCCTGATCTTAAACGATCCCTAAACCCTATTTTTTTGTCGCTGCTTTATTTTCATATTATCAAATATACGTAGTAATTTCTTTTACTAAAATTCAGGTTAATACCACCACAAAATGCCACCACAAAAATTAACTAACATTTGCTCATTTGTCGTTACACGCAATTCCACCGTGTAAGGCTAATTATATTACCATGATGAGGATTTCCTAGTACGGACGCAGCCTTTCTTATTCTGTCAGCCCAAGAAACAGTCAATGCCAGACTAGACCAAGAAACATTATAATCTAATTTATTACTCCCTCTACCAAATCATCATTATTATAATTATAATCTCATTAAATTAATTTAATTTATGAATATGAATACTGTATGAATGATGAATGATGAATGATGAATGGATTATAGGAGAGAGAAAACGAGGGAAGAATTGTCAAATTTGTCACCAACAACTTGGCTTATAAGTATTTACCAAGTCAATGTCTTTTGCTCAATTTTATATCAACATTTATATCTCATTTGCACAATTTGCACCCTCCTCCTCTTCTTCTTCTTCTTCTTCTTCTTCTTCTTCAACCTCCCATTATCATTCTTCTTCTCTTAAACCCACCAAATTATAGTTTTTCTGTGATTTCATAAATAATTTTTATCATATAAACTAAAGTTTCCTCTGCTTCAATCTCTGGGTTTTTTTTCTGCCAAAGCTGCTCTTATAATGGCTGTAAGTCATCCATTTGCTGCTACATTTTTTTTTATGGTTGCAATTTTTTTGTGATTAGTGCAAATAATTCTTAGAGGGTTAATTTTTGGATAATGAAGGTCATAATTAGTGCCTAATTTTTCTTTAAGAATATGGAAAATACTCTGTCTTTTGTTTTTTGTCATTGACTTGAAAAAATTCAAAAATGTATGAAGTCAACTAATGAACATCATGTATGTTGAAGAATATGATTGTTGATGAGCTCCATTGTTTAGATCATCACATATTCATATGTTGTTCATGTCTGATTATTTATGTAATGGTGTGAACGAGGAGCAAGGTCGGCCTAATAGGTAGGAGATCAACGTGCCTATATGTGGGTTGTCTTAGACCCTTAGGCTCATTCCTTATTTTTCTACCCGCAGCATTAGCTGTTCGCTAATGTACCGAAAAAATCTGTACATTATTGTAACATTTATATAGTTGTGAGTTGTGACCATAAGGTGTAACTCTTTAGACATATCTCTTGATTATTACCAATGTCCAATGAGGTATATTGAGTACATAAGGTAAGGTGTTAGGGAATTTCGTATGGTCGAGACATCGTGTAAGGTTGTATGGTACGATACATCGATGGTTTTACCAAGATTAGTGTAGGAAATCTTAGGGTGATTATTGTTTATTTGATCAAGGTATAATCCTATAATTTGTACAAGTACATTAAATTTTAAGGGTGTGTAACTGTATATATATTTCCCCTCCTTATCCGACTATTAGGTTCGAATTCAATTCTCCTTGCACATTGTGAGTTAGGAACACGAGCACGGGGTTTAATACCTTATGGGGAATTTAAAGAGAATTCAAATTGGTTGATGATGGTGGTTGCACAAAGTCTTGAACACCCGACCTTGCGACCTATAGTTGAAGGCAAAGAAGCTTTCAGGATTTGGTCTAAGCTTCTTGAATGTCTTCTATTTTAATTCTCACTATGATTTTCACCTTTTTGTTCTAATTCCTGAGACAATGAATATTTTTCCCTGTATCTAGTACTTGAACAAACCATTTAGCTTACAGTCTTTTTGTGTGGTGTCTGAAATAATAGTATCTTTTTGTGTCTACAGTCCAAAGTACCTAAGTTTGGCGCATGGGAGGCTGAACAGAACTTCACAGTGTACTTCGATCAGGCGCGAAAAACGAAGAGTAATGGGCAGAAGATAAACCCGAATGATCCAGAAGACAACCCAGAGATGTTTGGGCAGAATGGAGGCACAGGTCAGGCTGCTGCAGCAGCTCCATCACAGAGCAGACCTGCTGATAAACACAGGAAGCCAACCAAGGTCCCTCATTTTGGTGCGTGGGAGAACGGGGACAGCGCGGGTTACACAGCTACTTTCGAACATGCACGAAAAACTAAGAATGGTGTGCCTGAAACTACAGATAAGGAGCCTCAGATGAACCGGGACATGCCTCATCGCGCTCAGACTCGGCCTGCACAGACAAGACCTGAGGCTAAAGAGGCAAGCTCAAGGCCTAAGGTGCCAACGTTTGGTGATTGGGAGGGTGAAGGAGGAGGTGGTTACACTGCTGTTTTCGATGGTCTTAAGAAGAAGAATGATGTTAATTCCAATAATGCACCTGAAATCAACAGAGATGTGGCTCCTCGACCACAGGAGGCACGAGTCAAGGTGCCACGGTTTGGTGGTTGGGAAGGAGGAGAAGCTGTTCAGTACACTGCTGTTTTTGATAATGCAGTCAAAACGAAGAACTCGAGGCCAGGAATTATCCCTACTGAGCCTCAGCTTAACCGCGATGTAGGTGACAGAGGCCGCCCTCCTCCTCCTGCAACAAAAGCCAGGCCAGAGTCTAGGGAAGATTATGGTTTGAGGAACGCAAGTAGAACATCCGCATCTTCTATGTCAGGTTCTGAATCTGCTCGGCAGGGAAAACAGCCTTCTGCTTCTCAATCACCACTCCATCCCAAAGGAAAGCTTCAGCCTAAAACCGGTGGTAGTCGAGGAAATCAAGCTGTAAGTACTTCTGTGTTTAGAAAATGCAAAGTTATTATTGTTTTCGGTCAGCTTTTACCTTCTGCATACAACTGTCAGAAAGGCGAAAATCTTATTTTGTGTTCTGATTGTTTCAGGCAAGCATTCCAGAGTTTGGTGGATGGAACAGTGATCCTGCACAAGCTGAAGGTTATACCACTGCTTTCGCTAGGGCTAAAGAGGAGAGGAATACGCCTCAACACAGTAACGCTCCTCCATCCTATCAGCAATCTCGGTACAATGACCAGAAACAGCCGGTAATTATAGTACTCTTTGTGTATATTTGATCATGTACTACTAATGATACCTTAACAAATTGTTTTAGTTGTCTAAGGTTTCTGATCTGTATCGTGTTTTTTTCTTTGCTTGTGATTTTCAGAGTTGCTGCACAATACTGTGAAGGCAGAGCTTTGGATAATGTCAGTGATACATGAGCTACAAAGAGACTATTGTTTTTGTACAATACCGAAAAATGAGAGCTGAGCAAGATTTGCTCTTTCTCCACCTTTGTACCAAAAATACTATCGTTTAGTCTGTAATTTATAACCATAATTGTGAATTGATTTATTGTGTTACTTCTTTTTGACAGTGTATGGTGAAACTTCAGTCTAGACTTTTTTGGCGATTGCAAATTCCTGTTTCGGACGTTTGGTTATGAAGCAAACTAAGATCATGTAGCTATTGTTATACTCCTATGAAACCAAACTTCAGAACCTTTTGTAATATAATCTCATTTATCATAGGTGGCCTGTTGTAACTTGTAAGTGAAGCGTCTAGTATAGAGAACATGTGAACAATTTATCATTGTCTGTGAGACTGTGACTTCCTAAATACGAAGTCAAATGAAGGATATAAAACGTCGACAGCAGGGTTCGAACCTGCGCGGGCGAAGCCCAACAGATTTCAAGTCTGTCTCCTTAACCACTCGGACATATCGACTTCTGTTGCATTACTTTCTCACGTATTAATTTTGGCCTAATTCCTTATGTTTGACGCAACTCCGAAAAAAATTATTTAGAAAAGATACTGAATCTTCATCTCATATACCAAAATGTTAGAGAAATTTGTAGATGATCTCCATTCCAAATACTAAATGACATAATTCTCTTAAACCCCATAAAATTATTTCATTTTCCTTAACCTCCCATTTTTTCCATAACTTGCAATTGCAAGCTGAAGATTTATTTAGATTTTAGCCTTATATCCAAGCATGTCTGCGTCATTTTCCTGTACTTGCAATCTTCAAGAACAAGTTTTTTTACTCAGGTAATTTTCTTTGCTTCAAATTTATGACTGCGCATGTACAATTTCGCTATGATCTGATCAGTATGTAACGGGATTAGCAGAAATTCACTTTGTCTATTTTGTATATTCGTACGTAGATTGATCAAAGATGGCCGCGGCTGATCTCAATTGTACTGATGGCTTGCTCAAGGTATAACTTCTCCAACAAATCCATAATACATCTTTTTTTTTTTTTTTTTTTTTTTACTGCTGTATTATTATTGTACGTGTATTGCCTAGGTTATCAAAATCGTCGAGGGGGACGTGACAAATAGGGTACTTAATTGCTTATGGTACAGTAGTATTTCAGTTTACTTACATAAATCGTACGTGACATGTTAAGTAGATTAGGTCGCGTGCTCTGGAAGAAACTGTAATCTTGACAATGTCGACGTTAATTCATGCAACCCTTCGCAATGTTTTGATTTGGAAACTTGATTATTATTGCAGGTAGAAAAGGATGCTTCTTCAACTACTGTGACTTCTGAACCTAGTCTGTACCAAAAGCCTTTACCTTCTCTTGCCATATCTCTGTATTCTGATGAGGGCAAAGTAAGCATATATATTGTTATAGTTTTACTATCGACTCAATCTACTCGTATTGGAATGATTAAATGTCTGTTGTTGTAATGACAGAAACTTTTTGATGAAGCAAGGACACTAGGAACCGCTGCAGGATTTTTGGAGATCTCAACAAACCTTGTGACACAAAGGAAAGTCACTTATTGTGGCTTGTCTAGTTTAATCACAATCTTTAATGCGTTACAAATCGATCCCCAACTCGTTTGGAAAGGTAGCTAGTCACAATCTATAATAACATGGGTGATCGTTTGTGAAAAAACACTCCGTTTTTCATAGAAAATAATGGTTATTAAGGTTTAAATTTTTCGCAATGATATGTGTAATTGGAAAGACCTACTAAGTAAAAAAAAAAAAAAAAATTTTGAAGGATCATGGAGATGGTATGATGAGTCTATGCTTATCAAGAAAGAAACCAATATGGGGTTCTCTTTAGAGGAACTTACAGAATTGGTGCCTACGGATAAGGTGAAATTACAAGCTTGTTATGCCTAGGAAAGTTCTTTGGAACAATTCAGGCAGCACTTGCTCGAATCTTGTTCGTCAAGCTCATCGTATATTCTCACCAACTTTTCGAGACCTAAGCTAGAACAGGTAAACTGATGCATTACTTGTAGATTACTCGATTTATGTTTGCTCTCTAGTATTGTTGATACGTATGTACAATTGCATATACGTTAAAGGTTGAATGCTCGAATCGTGTCGTGTCTGATTGAGTTTGGTATGTCTTATTGTTCAGTCAGGGGGTGGTCATCACTCGCCGATTGGTGCATATAATGCGGAAGCTGATGTAGCTCTGATTCTGGATGTTGCCCGATACAAATATCCTCCTCATTGGGTGCCAGTAACTGCATTGTGGGAGTCTATGGCTGAAAAAACTCCTACACCAAGTGGGAAAACCAGAGGGTACGTAACGCAACTTCAACACTTTTCTTTTTTTCGTATAGCATTATGAAGTAACAGTTGATCAACACGATTTTCATTACGGCTCATCCCAGATTAGTACTATGAAAAGTTGCGTGCTCTAGGATAATGTTGTTGTTCTATTCTCGTCTTCCTTTTGGTATCGTAGGAGTACTAATGTTTATTCATGTCTATGGACATGGTCGACTTGTGTTACAGGTTTATGGTGATCTCAAAGCCGTGAATTTTCCGAGCTTTAGCTTAGTAATGCGACCTAGGGAAAGCAGGGTGGAGTACTCTTGGGCCTCTAATTCTGGGCTACACATTGGTAGCGAACTTTTTGGGGGAACTTGTTTCGTTTGGACTTTGAAAATGTTTTATTTTGAGTTAAAAACGATATTAAAGTTTTGTCGATTTCACTTGAGAAATCATATACTCCGTATAATTTTTAGCGTGAGTACGGGGTGATGCTGAAATTTTATAAAGCTCCCTTAAGTTAAGAATTTCTATTGGTAATTTAATGCATACTAAAACATGGTACAAACCTTACAAATATTAACTTAGTAGAATATGAAATGTTTTTCTATCTTGTGCCTCTATGACACACGTTAGGGCCTATTAAATCGTTGCATATGCATAAAATTCTCCTACAACGAGGTAACGCCGCTAAAAATTTATGTGTGATGTTGTCATATATCGAGGTATGTTTGTCAAAATTCATGAAAAAACGTATTCTTGGATTCATATCGAAATTACGTTTAGAATGTATTTTGTGAGTGAGTGAGTTTTGATTTGCGAATACAACTAGAGGCATACCAACTCCGTAAAATTATACTCCCTCCATTCATCGAAATTTTTGACGTCAAATGTGAAGATTTGAGAAAAGGAGAAAAAAAAATGTCGTAATCTGAGGCAATTCCCAGTGGAAAAAAAAAAAAAAAAAGCAACGTCAACAGCAGGGATCGAACCTGCGCGGGCGAAGCCCAACAGATTTCAAGTCTGTCTCCTTAACCACTCGGACATATTGACTCATTCAATATATAACGACAAATCAAATTATATAGTTTAATAAGAAGCATCTAAAGTTTAACTTTCTCCATATACAATCAAATATTCAAATACTGTTATACACAATCAAATTCATGCTTAGTATTTATTAATGGAAGTGGCCAGATGGGAGATTATTTAGGGATCAAAAGCTCGTGCTGAGTAGGTTTACGGTTCACCCTAATTCTACAAGTTTCAAATAATTCAATTGAAACATCGAGTCTGATTTAAATTATTTTTAGTATTGAGCTCATGTTTATTGGATTTGAATTTAATAAATCAATGATCCAGTTGAATCATATATACGGTTTCTAGCAAAGTCAATATGTTTGGTATTTAAAAATAAAGGTTTGAAAGTTGTTTATGTTGGAATTCACCTTAGTAGTTCTCTTTTAACTTTTTCTTTAATCTTGAAATATCAAGTTGAACAGGTGTTGTGGTAAAACGATAATAGTTTTAGAAAAGAAGGTGGTCGCCCGAGCGCATGCACCCCTACGTTCGGGCTACCCGACATGAACCGTCTCAACCAAAAGTCTAGACTGATGGTTGAGGCTCAATAACTGGTTTTATACCTTAACAGCTACATGTACACCCCATCTCCCACACCAATTTTTCCTCTCAATGACATACCCCATGGTCTAACATTACTTGCACAAACAAGTCAAGGACTCTAAAAAAATAAGTTCATATTCAATACTGAAATGGACTAGTAAACTTTAAACTGTGAATTATTATCATACTTTTTTTTTCTAATTCAGATGACCTGCTAAGAAAATGAAGTTTAGTATAGGATGACAATTGACAGGTCCTATTTCAGATATATAATGAACCATCAAGAAAAGGTCAAGTAAAACCCAAAACAATTGAATAATTCCTCTTTATATCTATCATAGGTAGACTTTGATTTATATGTATCAGAATCGATATGTGTTAATATTGTTGTGTCTATCATTCGGATGACTTTTCCGCAGATACCAACATAGACGGGAGCATTTGAGACATTGGCATTAATATTGTTGCTTATATGGACTAAAGTCAAGTAAATGACCAACAGGTTCATCTGAAAGCATACACAAACATAGATAAGCCTGAGAGAGTCAGTAGTCAGCTGTAGGAATTGTGTCGAAAAGTTAGCTCAATCACTCCCATAGCTGCCTCTTTGCATCAGTTCAGTAGATCGGCATATGATCAGTGAGTTTACAGGAAGATTTCCTGCAGATGAAGACCTTAGCGCGGCTGCCTTCACCTCCCCTTCATTCCGACAGAAGATCTGAAGTACTGGAACATGAGGTTCATCAGCAGGATGGAAAGATTGTTGGTTATACAGAAGTTTTCGAGAATGCTAGAAAGAGAAGGAATGATCCCCATATGATAAACCCGAAAGATCCTCCTCTGTTACAGGGTAAACTAAGCGATCATCTGACGCCTCTTCATCAAAGTGTTAGTTGTTTACTGACCTTTTCCAGATTCTCTGACATTGATTTAGTATATAGTTACGTCTGGCTTCTTATGTCCACTATAAAAAAAACTGTTGTTTAAGGTTTCATTAAAGATAAAAACCGAGTTATCATGGCAAAGTTTTGATGACGATATATTCTTAATCAGAGAAAGAAAAGACCTGTGATCATGAGTTATGTTTGTTGGTGCATATTTTTGCAGACTAACAACAGCGCAGCAATTCCACAGTGGAGGGACTGGGATAAAAATAGTGAGACTCGAAAGGATGACGGGTGCTGCTGGCCATGGTTCATATTGAAATCAGAAAAGACTCAAAAGTGACAAAAGAAGTGGACTCCTGTCGATTTGTTTGAAATCCAAGTTCCTTAACTTGTAAATATAGGAACTACATACTGCTCTTATTGCTGTTGGAATTGAAGTTGTTTATTGTTCGTCTACTTATTCGATTTTTAACAAGATGCAACTGATTCATGAACTGCAATGTTTCGGGTATCTGACTCATTCTAATCAATGTCATAGCACTAACTTTATTAAAACAGTACCAGGCCAACACAAGTAAGGCATGAGTTACCTTCAAAACTAGCTAAAGACAGTCTTGAATCTGTAAACTAAGGAACAGCCTGCGACTTTCAGCAGATACCAGATACGTACAATGAAATCAGTTTACTGCTACAAATGGCTACCAACAGAAGAAACAGATGGTTCAGTCTTCAAATAGACATACACCAACCTGTTTTTCATGTTTCAGACTTTCAGGTATGTCTTAAGAGTTTTCAGGAACAAAACTATTTTGAAGGAAGAGTTACTTTGGAGATCAAACCCACTAAAGCATACTAGTATGTGAACTAAAAATCCATACAACTGGTAGTCCATTTTCTGCTTTACACTGTGATACTCACCCGGCTTGTCATGAAGAAAGTGATCACAGAGATACCATATCGTCAAAAGTCAACTAAGAAGCAGAAAAAACACTGTACTCCGTATTAGACTAATTGCATTTAGCAGCATAATACAGATATACGAAGTAGCAGAACTAATCTGTCCTTCATCTTTACTATAATCAAAGCCAAAACCCCTTGACAACAAAAACACATTTCAGTATGTTCCCTCCCAAAAAAAAAAAAAAAAAAAAAAAAAAAAAAAAAAAAAAACAGTCCACCTTGGCACTGGAGCGTGCAACTCCTCACCTGCTGTTAGTATACATTCTGAACACACCATAAACTTTGCCAAGGAGGGTTTGCTGTAAACTGAACCTTACGAACTTTTGAAGATTACAAAGGGTTAAGTACGATGAGGTTAGTGACAAAATCTAGCGTTATATGGATGCTTCCCTTCGAATCTACATCTATGAAAGCTCGACAGTCCAAATACCTCAACAAATAAGACGCTATGAACTGTCGTCATTCAAAAACCTGTAGTAGATGCTACTAGTATACTGGCCTAAGCTTTTGCTCATTCATGTTGGTTCAGCTTTTCTAACATTTTCAACTGTACAAAGGTGCTGTCTGTTAAGCTAAGAAAAAAACTTTGTACTGCTTAAAGCCTTAAATAATAGGATGAAATTTTGTCCCGATAACAAAACATTCTGTGGACGTTGGTCCAATCTAGAGCACATTGCAGACTTTAGGTTAAGAATACCTGAAAAGGAGCAGGGTGGGGTGCCCATGATCACACTGGCAACTACCCAACACAACCATACGCCAGAAGCCTCGGCCATCTAATTTGATTTCTGTGCAAAACACCATACACTCCCACAAGCACAGTATAGATTCAAAAGTCGGTTATCCTCCTGCAGTTCAGAGCTGTGTTCTTCGTGAACTTGTGTATTTGAAGATTAAATTAATAACGTGGCATACAACAGACAGAGCAAGTACCTGATCCATACTCAAAGAACATAGCTAACACTTAGCTCTAAAGAGATTATCTAAGAATGTTTACAATCACTAATTTTAATCACACTTAAAGACTGAAAAAAATACAGACTCAGACAGCTTATAGAAGACTAACAGGTAATAAACAGCTCGTATTTGCAGGAAAAGTATGTCGTGGAGTTTATTAGACATACCAGGTGAATGTTTGCTGCAGCTCTTTGTATACATGTGGTAATCATAGTACATGAGCTAGTCCAAGTCATTTCAGGCCAATCTGAAACTTGCAATCCATAAACTAGAGTTTTTCTGTTAACCTTACCATGAAAGAATTGACAGCAACTTTGTCTAAGATAATACAGGATGATTCAAAGAGCTCGTGGAAGAACTCGGCTCCTATCTCTTGAGCTGCACTCTTAAAAGCCATGCCAAATGCATTACCTTGTACTGCACCTAGTCTGGGCTTCCCTGTCACCCCAACAATTAAGACTTTGTCCTGCTCTTGTGCTAAGCACGCACACAATAGAGGCTTCATTCGAGCTCCTTTCTCTCGCAATGCATCCATCACGAAAAAGCAGAATTTAGTCAATGCTTGTGGATATCCTAGGAGCTTTGTGTCAGCAGAATCTTCTAATTTAACCCACCTAAATTTCCTCCCACTTCTTATTGAGCCCCTTTTGGTTATAGCAGTGCTTCCTTGTCTTAGAATTGCGCGCTGCACCTTAATCGCATTCTGCATCCCACTCCTTAACTGATCCAAGTTATTCAAGGACAGCGCATCATATGCCACCCCAAACTGCATAGAAGCACAAGAACCATCAAATTTGATGAAGGATTCCAGAAGTGCTGTGACCCCATACACCACATCTGCAGCAGAAACTTTCGAGCTATATCCATGAAGCCGCAAAAAGCTTCTGTAATAGAAATCAGTAAGCCCATATTCAGGAAGAAACCTCTCAAATTCATCCTTCATTTTCCTCTTAACTTCAATACTCATGTACTGAAACTTCTGTTGACAGTCAATAAGTGCAAACCCCATCCGAGCCAAAAGAAGCTTGAGCTTCTTCATCCCATTATCACTCCAAGTCTTCAGCTTTGTCGCAATGTAAGAAGAACACAGCATTGAGTCAAACAAATTCCACTCCCTCAGCAACATCAACCTAGGCTCAT
>JBBYHQ010000012.1:5156650-5169883 GCA_038382645.1 Spergularia azorica
GAGAAACTATCTTTATCGGTGTGACTGAGAGGGATCAGTTGATTACCGCCGTCAAACGACAATAACGTCAAACTCTAGCCAGCCAAGCGTTATCGATTTACGTTAATGAACTGACTTAGTATATATAATATATCCCAGGTTTATTCCTAATCAGATTTAATTAGTCAACGCATTATTGTCGGAGGACACCTACTCCAACACAGCTTTCACCCTTAATTCCCCCCATACCCACCCAATGCCTCCTCTAGCAGTGGTAGCCAGAGTGGCTACAAGAGGCAATAAAAATACTGATAATATTATACCTTTTATTTTATTTAAAAGATAAGGAATAATTATTCGTAAGTCGTACAATATAATATTTTAACCGTGTAACGCACGAGTTTAAAACTAATCTTAATCAATCAATCAATATACATAATAATAAATAAGGGATTTTTCAGGGGTCTACGTCGAAAGTTGACTTCTTCGAGCGACCAGAAAATTTGATTTTATTTTCTTGCGTTCTGAGAGAGTCCATGTTTTCTAGGAGATTAGAGAGGAATCTTTCCTTATCATGTTTTGATCCTAAACCTACATCCACATTGACAACTGTACGTAGAAGTTGAATCAATATATAGATGTCCTATACATAACAAAGCATAAGAACAAACATAAGCCAACATTTTATCTATAAAACGAGTTTAAATAATATAAATATATAGCTCGGGTGTGGCACAGTTCACCTCTTATTTCTGCCCTCCCCTTAATTCTTATCTCATGTTATCATAATACTCGTTTTCTCCTTATTCTTCTACGACAGTTAACTCCTCAATTTTTGTTTTCTACACGTTTTTCTTCCCAAATTTTTCCTCTTAATCACATAATTTCCTCTTACAAATTCACCTTCAATTCCCCTCACAAAATTTTACCACTCTCAAGTCTTCTTCTCAAAATTTCCCTTCGAATTCTTCTCTGAATCTCTTCTTTCACGCCTGACTTCGACTCACTACTCCTCCCTGACTTTGTCCTCCACTTCTTCTAATTAAATCATTCTTGTTTACTTTCTTCTTCTCACAAAATTTCAATTCTCTTCTGGTCGATCCCTACTCTCTAAATATTTCTTCGGGGTTGATCTTGTGACACCCGCAAATATTCTCATTTCCCCCTTTGTCCCACTCTTACGGTTTCGGATTTTTCGTATGACAACCGAATGTCCTCCTCTCTCCATGATGTTGCATCGTTGTGCTCTCTCTCCCTCTCTCTCTGACGTTGTACCGCATATCTTCGATGGCTTGTTCCTCTCCACCGATCTCTGCATTGTCATTCAAGATTGGACTTACCCTCCGGACGTCCATCTTGCGGGGGCGTATTAAGGAATATGATCATATCATAATCATATAATATTTATGTTCATATTGTATTGTGGGTAATTGATATTGTAAATTAGGATAGCTACAATTACGGTTTGTATTTTAGAAATATTATTAATGTGTAATATATTGTATCCTAAATTAGCTAATTGTATTTAGGGTATACACATCTTGTACGCACTATTTAAGGTCTTTATCTTATCAATAATAAACTTAAGCTTTCATGTATATTGATCTCTTCCAGGAATATGTCTTATCTTATCTTATCTTATATATATTTATAAACAAAGCTTTTTTCGTGGGCATTGAAGAGGTCTAGAGTCTTTCGAATTTTCTTAGAGCTTCTGGTGAATAAGGAATTATTTAATGTTATGGGGTTGTTGTTATACCATATGTGAGTTTATGGTAATAATGTATAAAATTCATATATTTTACTTATGAAAATGTAGTATACCATATGTAGGTTTATGGTAATTTTGAAAATATCCATCAATATAAAACTTTCCTTTTTAAGTTATACTAAGATAAAGTCAAACCTACATTTTAATATAAGAGAAAAGTATACGACATTTTCTACATTTTGTCGCTTTAATATATGTGCTATTCTATAAGACTATATTTTTATTGTAAACTATGTTTAAGTATATATATATATAAAAGATTGACCACAAACTATGAATAAATGTTATGTTTATATTTTTGAATGAATCTGATATTTTCTGCATATAACCATAAGCTTTTAATACGTCTAGAGACATTGAAATTGTATTTCATTTTCTGATAATGAAAATTCGATTGGTTTATAAAAAAAAATTATAAGTTATGGAAGATAATATTTCTAAGCAAGGATATTGTAGTCATGAAATGGTAAGAGAATACAAATTTTTTTATTATGGGTAATGGAAAGATTACATTATATTCCAAATTTAAATTTATTGTAATTATAAAAAGATAGAACACCCCTCCTTTCAGAAATGTAAGACGATTTCATTTTGCAAGCTAGGGCATTGACTGTTGATTTCGCAAAAATTATCAGATTTGCACACTAAAAGTTATACTCATTTAGTGAGGTATCTGCTTTGATAATATTATTATAGCTTTGTAATTTTTTGGTTTATATTTATAGGTGGGTAGCAATTCAACTTACTCAAGTGAATTTCCAAATACTAATAACTACGAGTATAAGTCATTGGGTTTCTCTAAATATGCGCTATTCTATAAGTATTTTTTTTTTCTAATCATAAAAAGATAGGATACTCCCTCCTTTTTGAAATGTATGACTGTTTTAATTTGTTTAGCTGAGGCATTGAATGTTCAACAGTTCATATGTCAATTGATCTAAATTAATTAAAAAAGAGCTTAATTTAGGTGATATGCTTTGGTATTTATATGTTGCAAAATTAAGTTGAATTGTATTATACAAGGTCATTCCCGTATTCGATGTACTTATTTATATTAGAGAAGTCAAATGTTTTTACATAATGTGTAGATCTCTTTGCTCTAAAACAATTACTACCAAACGAAAATTATTTGGTCAGCTACCTTGATGTAATTTTGAGTTTTGAAAAATTTAATACATAGTTCTAGAAAATATAATATTCCATTTATAAATATAGTGTATCTACTGAAGAGACAAAGAATTATAGGTATTTTTATGGAGGTCTAGACTGGTCCTCGAGCCATAATATTGAAAATGATAATATAATATCTTTAATTGGACAATACCTATAAGTAAATTCTTGATTATCAAACATTTGCAAAGTGCATTTATATATATATTCCAGCAGTCATAAAACCATTTATCACAAACCTATAATTACCTTTTATTGTTAGGTAGTTTGAAACATGGCCACATAAGCAAAGTCATTGGTACGAATCACAGGTTTTCATCTTGAGAATTTGTAATGTACAACGTGCAAGCATTATTGCAATTATACGATTTAAAATAACTAATGTATAATCTTTAATTTGAGTCATTGATTCAACAAAACAAAATATAAGATGACCTAAGAGAAATATACAATTAAGATAATATATTCTTTTGCTTCGGTTTCGTAAGTTATGATATAAAGTTATTTGGATTTTTTTTTTTATTTATTTTTTTTGTTAAAGATTAGTCTTTATTCATCCATCAAGGGAAAAGAAAGACAATTTTTTACAAAAGGTAGCCACTAAGAAAAGAAAACAACTAGTTTGCATTTAAATGTTCTACAATTTCATCATGTAGATGGTGCTTTGTAGAAGCTAACAATCTAACACTTACTAAAAATTTCACTTGCTCAAGTATCCATTTTGTGTCATGCTCAATACTACCAAATGTCCGAGAATTTCTTTCCGGCCATATCATGTAGACCGTAGCAGATAAACAAGCACAAAACCATTTATGCCTCCAATTCCGGTGATGTTTTTGCTGCGCTCCCCACATCAGCTCACGCTTCAGGCTCCACCCATACCTTTGTATACCAAGCCATTCCAACAGACTCTGCCACAGGATCTTGGAAAATTTGTAGCTGAAAAAGAGATGATGATGAGACTCAGCAGCCTCTTTACAAAGAGTGCATCTGTTAACAATCGGCAAACCTCTCATCATCAAATTATCCACTGTGGCCAAACATTTCTGAGCAGCCAGATTACAAATAAAACTATGCCGGGGAAAGTTAGCAGCATTCCAAATGACCTTATATCCTTTCATCTTTCTCTGTGGCACTCTGAAGAAATCATATGCAGCCTTTAAGCTGAATTTATCACCCTTGATCCAAGACAAAACTTGTTGGTTTGCAGCAGCAGCACTGCCCTTTGCTTGCAGTATTTCCTCCCTGACAAGAGTGATACCCTTCCAGCTTTCAGGATTGTTTCCATTACTCTTTACTAGCCAGATATTGTCCTTATGCAGTTTATAAGCCATTATCCATCTTAACCAGAGTCCCTTTTGTTCTGTGATGATCTTCCAAATCCATCTCGCCATCAGTGCTTTGTTCCAAGCTAGGATTTCTTTGATTCCAAATCCCCCTTCAGCTTTTGGTGAGCACGAGCTAAACGAGCTTTTAGAAATGTATTTCCTCTTGCCTTCACCAACATTCCAAAGATAATCCTTACAGCTTTTATTGATCTGCATAACAATGTGCTTGGGTAGAAGAAAACTTGCACCCCGGAAGTTTTCAATCCCAAATATGATGGAATTTATCAATTCTGCTTTTCCTGCATATGACAGCAGCTGGGCTGACCAATGCTGGATTCCATTTTTGATCTTACTAATCAGGCTCACATACATATCGGAGATGAGCCTTCCTGAGTTCAGAGGTACTCCAAGGTACCTAAATGGAAAATTCCCCTCAGCAAACCCAGTATTCTTTAGAATCTGATCCTTAACTAACTGCTTGACACCACCAAAATAGATTTCTGTTTTTGTTGGGTTTGCATTTAGACCAGAGATGCTGGCAAAAGTATCCAGGCATTGTGTTGCAACATCAACAGAGGGAGTATCCCCTCTTGTGAACAACATCAGATCATCGGCAAATATCATATGAGTTAATCCAATCCTCGAACACTTAGGATGGTAAGAGAAGAGCCTTAGCTTGTGAATTTCCCTCATATATCTCGAAAATATCTCCATGCTAAGCACAAATAAGTATGGAGACAAGGGATCTCCTTGTCTAATACCACATTCTCCCTTAAAGAAGCCCTGAGTTGAGCCATTGATCTTTAAATTAAACCAGGTAGTAGTAGTACAACCCATAATCCACTTTATAAACAGAGGAGGGAATTTCAGAGCCTTCATCATATCTTCTAGGAAATTCCAATTAACATAATCAAAGGCCTTTTTGATGTCCACCTTCATAAGATATCTAGGGGAGATGTGTTTCCTGCTATAACCCTTAATGAGTGCTTGGGAGACCAAAATGTTATCAAATAAACATCTACTCTTCACAAAAGCTGTCTGCTCATCTCCTATCAGCTCAGGAAGGACCTTTTGAATCCGTCTAGCTAGAATTTTGCTGATAAGCTTGTATATAGTTGTGCAGCATGCTATGGGCCTGAAATCCATGACAGTATTGGCATTCAATTTCTTTGGAATAAGTGTAATAACAGTGGTGTTAATCTGCTTCTCCATTTTCCCATTGCTGAAAATTGTTGAACAGCTTTAACAACATCATTGCTTACAAGTTCCCAAGAGTGTTGGTAGAACCCAGCTGAGAACCCATCATGCCCAGGGCTCTTATTTGGGTGAATACTATTAAGGGCATCCTTGATTTCCTGACTTGTAATGGGAGTAGTCAGATCTACAGCCCATCTGTCAGAGACACAAGCTCCTTTACTAATGAAATCTGCATCCAAAGGAGTTACATCCTTTCCTGTACCCAGAAGACTTTTTGTAGTATGTGATAAATGCCTCTGCAATCCCCTTTTGGTCTTCATACAGTTTTACCATCCATCCCAATTACTTTTTCAATTAGATTTTGACTTATCCTAGCTGCAATCTTAGAATAGAAGTAGCTGGAGTATTTGGATTTATTTAAATTTATTAAACTTGCACTAAACTTATTAGATTTGAACTAATATAAATTCATTTGGAATCAATTTTTTTTTTTACTAGATTCATTATAGTTACAACATCTTGCTCTCGTGATGCGAATATGTTAAAAACAATAAGTTGAATCATACAAAATCTTACTAACATCAAGTGTAATAAGCTTAAAAATCAGTATACACTATAGGGAACAAATTCGAAACTGAAACTTATTGTATTCGGTACATTTATCTTAATAACTATAGCACAACCTCTGTCAATTTGTTATTTAGGTTTGTTGATGTGAAATAAATTTATATATCTTGCATAATTTGTGTTCAATTTTGTTTAGTATTGACATCTTTATACTTTTATCATGAGACATAAACACGTAAAACGATAAAGGTTAGTTAAAGTAGGTAATGAAAGTAAATGGTTTTATAAAAAAAGTTGATTAATTAGTTAGAACATTAATGTCATGTAAGTATACAGTGTGAGAACCCCTTTGAAAAATGAATTAATCAGTAGTTCTAGATAAACGGTAACTTTATATCGTTATTACCTTAAAAATTATTTATCTACAATAATTATAATGATTTGGGAATAGAAATTGCTTATATAATATAAAATATTGTTAATGTCACCGTGCAACGCACGGTCTTCAAACTAGTATCCGTAAAAAGAAAGTTGATTTGTGTCCTGAGTAAAAAAGAATAAGTCGAACAATGTGCCTACCATGTCCCACACATGTCTCCGGATGTTCGCGTCGACCCGGTATCCGTATTCGACACGAACACGCAACTTGGGAGAGGTAAGTGTGCGTCTGTGCTTCATACACGACCAAATAAAAACTCTTCCCCTTCTAGCCTTCTCCCTATCTCGTCTCTTCACAATCCCCCGCGTCTCTCCTCTCTTCTCTCTACCAAGCTGTTGTTCATCATCAAGAGGGGCTTTCTTTAGATCTCTTTGGATTCTTCCTCCATCATAAAGTAACAATCTTTTATATTTTTGTTGTATTGGAATTATATTGTTTGTTTGGTTTTGTATTGTGTTCATGTTCATCAGACCCCAGAAACTGGATTGATTGATCGGTGATCTATGACTGACCCATTAAAGATATGATCTTCTTATGTTGATTTATGCAATACCCATTTTTATTGCTTGATTTCCCTGGATTGTTGTTTTTTGAATTTTGTTAGATCATTGAAAATTGTTTGTTGATATGATTTCTTTTTATTGAACTGGGGAATTCATGATGCTAATTGTGTACTTTCCACGTGCTTCTAATTTTGTCTTCTGTTTGATTGGATCCATTTGATTATGTCTGTATCGAATGATGTGGAAGTGATTTTTGCCTTGTCGTAATATGTATGGATGTAATTTCGTAATTGTGATGAATGATATACATGTTGGCGTGATGATGACAATTTATTTACATGTATGTGTCTGTGCAGATTGCAGAAATGGAGCCAGGTAAGCTGAGTTGATAGACTCACTTCCCATAGTAGCTGGCCGAATCCCGGTGTTGAGTTGTAATATACTAATTGATTAAATTGAAGCTAGAATCAGAGCACTAGGAGCTGGAAAGCTGTCTCTACTGGTAGACTCACTCTAGTCAGAGCTCTACCTAAAATGGTGCTGAGAAAAGTAGCGCCCATTTGTAGGAACTGTCTGTGGGACAGTTCTGAACATTACATCAGGAGCCCATTGGTGGCATGGGAGAATGTTTGCAAAACCATAGAAGCAGGTGGACTTGGTCTACATGATATGGAAGTGTAGAATAGAGCATGTGTTGGTAAATATGCTAGCTGAAAATGCAGATAGACTATGGATTCGACGAGTGAATGGTGTTTATATCAAGGGACAGATTATGATAGCAGATGATAGCAGTTGGCATTGGAGGAAGATCCGTAAGGTGAAGGAAAGCCTGATGAGTGGATTTGTAAATGACAATCATGGCTATACTGTAGAATCTGGTTACAAGGGGATGAATAGGGAACAGCCGAAAACAAAATTGGGGAAGTTTATTGGGGGCAGATACAATATCCGCAAAGCCTCATTCATTTGCTGGCTTATGAGCTTGAGAAAACTCCAGTTGAAAGACAAATTACTGAAGATTGGAACTTGCAGTACTTTGTGGAAATGACAGTGAGACACATCGCCATCTCTGATCAAATGCAGGTTCAGTAATAAGGGCCTGAGAATCATGTGTAACAGATTGGATATTATGTTCCCTTATGCTGATACCATGGAGTGGCGTGTGTAAACTGGCGCAAACTGGTGTGAGTAAACTGATGTATCATACTTAAATGCGCAGAAACAACTGCAAAATTAATTATGTCATCGACATGCCAAGTAAAATGGTGGACAATGTCATGGAAGAGATCAAAGTGAGAGTCAGGTATTGTGCTCAGAATATTTCAAATAAGGATAGTGTATGGCTTAAGGATAGAAATCTGTTGTAATGAAAGCCTTGTTGGGTTTGGATGGTAAAGAGTAATTTTGTACCTGCTTTGGTTGTGTGTGTTAGGCAATAAAGTTCTTACATTTTTCCAAAAAAATAAAAATACAGAGCAGATTGCCTACACTCTTTGAACTAATTGGGCTTATATTCTATTGCTTTTAGTTGATGTGGTATTACTATAATTGAAAGTGTCGGCACTTCATTTAAGGAGTGTAATTGCCAGCAATTTTCATCCTAGTACCCTTGCAAGTTTCTGTGGTGCATGGTTTGATTCAAGCTTTATACAAGTCTATGTGAATTGTGCTTTACAAAAATTTGTCATGTATATGTCAGGTTGAGGAAAGAAGGCTGTTAATAGAGACGGTCAGCACATGCTAGTCGGAAACCACAGTAGCCCTACGGAATCACCTGTGTTGCCTGTGCGCATGAAGAAGATATTTGTTGGCAGATTAGCATCTACTGTAACAGAAGGAGACTTCAAACGGTATTTTCATCGGTTTGGAACCATCACTAATATAGTTGTTATGTATGAGCACAACATCCAATTATCCAAAGGGGTTCAGTTTCTCAAAGCCTATGTACAGGGATATACATCCAGCCTTGTCAGTGGGCATGGAGTGCAAATTGATGAATGACGAAGTCCCATGCCATTTGCACGAAGTGGATATCCTCTCTTTAGCCCTTCTGGTTTGAACTTTGAGCCAAAAATGAGTCCAATTTTTGGTAAACCTGCATTTCTATATCCGAAACTGAGTCTTGTGCAAGGATTAATTTGCTGCAAAAATAGCAATGTCAACAGGCAGCATGATAGCTTTGCAGATCTTGATGGAATTAGTAGATGCATTGGCTCTACTCTAGGTTCTTCTTGGAGTTTGTGGGGAAATGGGTGCGTAATTGATTCAACTTTCTCTGGGAGCACTTGTTCTCTGGGCTTAAGAGCTGGAGACCTTTAAGCTGATGCTTTCAAAAATAGTTAAAGATTGCGGAAATGGAGCCAGGTGAACTTTTTGTTGGTGGGATTTCATGGGGTACTAATGAGGATCGTCTTAGAGAGTAATTCCAACCTTTGGGGAGGTTGTGGAAGCTTTGATCATGAAGGATCGGGCCACTGGTCGGGCTTGTGGGTTCGGTTTGTTATCTATGCTTACCCGCCTGTTGCCGAGCAGGTTGTCAGGCAGAAACATATGATTGATGGTGGAACTGTAAGTGAATTTTGCTTACTGAAGTGAATTTAGTTGTGTTTTTCTTTGTTTTTCGTAATAATTTAGCCATTTATTATGGCAAAATACTTGATCTACATGACCCCATATCAGCATAAGCTACAATTCGATAGTGTTTCAGTTTAGGCTTGCTCTGGACTTGTTTGTTGATGGTGTCGAAATTAGTTATTGGATCTAACCTTTCATTTTTTTACTACATGTTATATGGGACAAAAAGTCCATAGATACTAATAGTAATGTAGCTTATCTTGTTCCACTAGTGGTAATATGGCTTATAATATTCGACAAGTTGGTCTATGATGTAGTTTTAGTATAAACTAATTGTGTGAAAGGAACGTTCAAGGAGATGATTGCCTACTCCTTTCAACAAGTGTGCTTATACATTCCTGCTCGAAGTTGATATAGTATAGTATTACTGTAATGAAACTATGAATGTATAAACACTGCTTGTATATTGTGAAGTATCCGTAGCCTAATGGTGGACCTCGTTATTTCGATCATCAGCTGATACATTCACTCTTTTGATGGGATTGATATGACACTTGATTGTTATTCTTCTTGAATTCTTACATTACATATTACCATAGGAAAGACCTATTTATAGACTCCTATATTATAATATTCGACAAGTTGGTCTATGATGTAGTTTTAGTATAAACTAATTGTGTGAAAGGAACGTTCAAGGAGATGATTGCCTACTCCTTTCAACAAGTGTGCTTATACATTCCTGCTCGAAGTTGATATAGTATAGTATTACTGTAATGAAACTATGAATGTATAAACACTGCTTGTATATTGTGAAGTATCCGTAGCCTAATGGTGGACCTCGTTATTTCGATCATCAGCTGATACATTCACTCTTTTGATGGGATTGATATGACACTTGATTGTTATTCTTCTTGAATTCTTACATTACATATTACCATAGGAAAGACCTATTTATAGACTCCTATATTTTCTAATTCAACATTCTAGAATACTAGTTACTAGATTGTTCTACAACATTTCTAGGAATTGCAAACATTCAATGATACTCTAGAGTTTTCTAGATTAATTTCTAACACACTATCCTAGGATTATAAATTTGCTGTCAATTCCCATCCGAGTATACTTGCAAGTTTCTTGATGCATGGTTCAATTCAAACTTTATACAGGTGTGTGTGAAATGTGCTTTACACAAATTTGTCATGTATATGTCAGGCTTAGGCAAAGAAGGCTGTTCCTAGAGACGATCAGCACATGCTAGGCAGAAACCATGGTAGTTCCATTGCATCTCCTGTGTTACCTGTACCGCTGTACGCACTAAGAAGATTTTTGTAGGTGGTTTAGCATCCACTGTAACTGAGGAGACTTCAAAAGGTGTTTTGTTCAGTTTGGAACCATCACTGAAGTAGTTGCTAATGTATGACCACAACACCCGAAGGCCAAAAGCACTAATCAAAGCTTTTCATGAGCTTCATGGTTGAATGGTCAAGGTGAAGCGAGCGGTTCCTAAAGAGGTGTCTCCAGGGCCTAGCCGGAGTAGGTGGTGGTAGCAGTGGGTTTAGCAGGGTTAATAGCTTTCTCAATGCCTATGTACAGGGATATACTTCCAGCCCTATCAGTGGACATGGAGTGAAAATTGATGATGACGAAGTTCCATGCCATTTGCATGAAGGATATCCTCGCTTTAGCCCTTCTGGTTTGAACTTTGAGCCAAGAATGAGTCCAAGTTTTGGTGAGCATGCCAATCTATATACGAAACTGAGCTTTGAGCAAGGATTATTGTGCTGCAAAAAGCAATGTCAACAGGCAGCATGATAGCTCTGCAGAATTTGAGGAAATTAGTAGATGCAGTGGCTCTACTCTATGTTCATCTTGCAGTTTGTGGGGACTTGGGAGCGTCAATGGTTCAGCTTTGTCTGTGAACACGTGTTCTATGGGCTTTAGAGCTGCGGACATCGAGGCTGATGCTTTCAAAAAGAGTGAAGCACTATGGAATAATCCTCCTTTCTCAATTCAAGGTAACAGACATCTTTCTGTCTCAAATGGTCTTAACCTTAACTTTGGTCGTGAAGAAATGGATCAGCAGTGGGACGGTATGGCAGAGAACTTAGAACCAGGACACAGGCACCCTCATCTTTTGGCTCATTTGATGTTTGATTTGATGCTAAGTTTGATTATTTCAGTTTTAGTGGACGTGAGCAACCATGGCCGTTGGCATCTTTGGGAATTAAATGACTAGCTTGTTCGGTTTTGGACTTGGAATGCAATGTCAGATGTTCCACTCAATAATCCTGCTGGTTTGTGCTGGTAGTTAGAATTTGACGGTAGCAACGTAGAGGTGAGAATGCCCTTCCCTTTGCTTTGCAGCTTTGCACATATTTGGACATGCATTCCATGTCTTTCTAAATTTGGCACACCTCTACATTAGATGCTTGCCTTCTTTCTCCGTAATTTTTAAAACTGTAGCATCAGTGTTGTTAAAAGCCTTCATATGCGAATTGCGCTATTGGACGATATGATAGAGAAAACAGGCATGTAAGCTTATTTTAATATTTTTTGGCGAATTATATCTGTGAGGAGTGTTTATGTGACGTTGATACTTGATACTAATCATCCTTCACAATATTTACACAAAGTTGATGTTATCCTAATATTGTTATATTTTCCGGTATATTATTTGGTGGCAAGTCAAAATACATAAGGAAAATCGTTGTTGGAACGTATGAAAGTGTTTACGGCCTAGTGGTAGCAAGTCAACCTGCGTGGGTGATGTCCCGGACTCCAGGGTTCAAATCCTCGTACCCCCACCCTTTTTCTATGTACCAAAAAAATACCGTCAAAATGGATTAGTTTCTTAATAATAACCGATGTATATTTGAAATATTGGTCATTACTCCCTTTGTTCGGCAAATAAACTTCCGACTTGTCATCTAGAGTATTCACATTTAAACTCGTAAAACCATAAAATCCCTCATTACTTTGTTGATTAAGAATACGAGTTTCTAAATCGGTTATACCTAGTGGGCTATGATAGCTGATTTTAGCCCACGTTTTTATAAATTAGTAACACGGTCACCCAATCCATCTTACTAATCAAATTTCTTCGTGTCGAGCTTACTCGATACGCTATTCATCTTTCTTGCGCGCAATTCAGGACAGAGCTCAAATCAGGAGAGAGAAGGACCAGACGAGAAGTAAAGGCGAGACGAGGAGAGAAGGCGAGACGAAGAGATAGTTTTTCTGACCTTCGAACTTTAAATCGGTATGCTATCAATTTTCTTTCACTTTCTTTCAATCCCTCTTATTTACTGCCTCATTTTTGGTAGATTATCTTATTAGTTTAGTGCAATTCTTATTGAATCGAAGTTGCGTAACGTAGAAGTTTAACTAGTTTGCCCTAATTTAGTCAATTAATTCGCTGATTAGTAGAAGTTTATGGCGAATTTGCTGCAATGAGTTCCTGAAACAACTTCTGCTATGTTTCTTTGCTTAATTTAAGGTAAAGAATGGCGTCATTGTTACTTTTTTGTGCGCAAAATGCTAATTATTTGAAGGTAATACTCATATCCCCACCCCCGCGGCATTAGCTGCTCCTTGGTACCAAAAAAAAAAAGATACAAAACTCGTTCAAATCCATATATATCTATCATAAACAACAACAACAACAACAAAAACCTCAAATTATTCCCAAAATAATTTGAGGTTGGC
>JBBYHQ010000012.1:5177545-5194100 GCA_038382645.1 Spergularia azorica
GGTGTAGTCTGACAAATAAAAAGACTTTATTAGGTGTGGTTTGACAAAATTTGTTATATTAGGTGTGGTGTGACAAAGAAAAAGTTTTATTAGGTGTGGTTTGACAAAGAAATCTAAGAAAAATAGTAAAGAAAGTAAAATAGTGCTAGTGGAAGAAAAAATTAGGAGATAGTTGAAGAGAAAATGTGAGAGAATGTGAGAATGGGTGGAAAGATTAGAAAAAAGTAGGAGAAATAATGATGTCCTAAAATAGATGAGGCGTTTGAGATGGGATGTCTCGAAAAAGAATATGGGTGAGTTGGGACGGAGGGAGTAGTGGTAACTGGTAAGCGGTGTCACAATAGAAAATTTTGAATTAAAAGAAAAAAGGGAAAAAAGTAAACCCATTATCGGCGTCTATATATATAAGAGCCTAACATGCCAATCGACCGTGTGTTTAAACCCTAATTCCATATTCCGCAGAAGAAAAGAGAGAGAGTTTTTGACGCGCAACACAGAGCGAAAATGATCATCCCAGTTCGCTGTTTCACCTGCGGCAAGGTACTCTCTTTTTCTCTCTCCTCTCATTTTCCCCCAAATTTTACGACATTAAATTTTTGGGTTTTACCTAAACCCTAATTTAATCCCCTTCTCTTCATCTGTATTGATGATTTGTAAATTTGTGTATTTTTCACCTGGAATTTTACCATTCTGATTATTAATCATGGTGTATAGGTAATTGGCAACAAATGGGACACTTATCTTGATCTTCTTCAAGCTGATTACACTGAAGGGTATGCAATTTTCCCCTCTTTTCTTTCGTTTATGTGTTTTTTAATTAATTATCTGATTAAATTTATGGTAATGGAATGTGTTTTGATTATGATGGGGTAACTTATGAGTAGCGATTCGTGGCGAAAAACTATGAATTTTGAAACCCTCAGTTTTTCTTTTCCTGAGCAACAATTTGCCCAATTTTCGTATACCAATGGCCTAAAACCCCAGAGTTGGGACTTGGCAAATGCCACGAGATATTCATTCGACAAATTCGATAACCTAATATGTAATTCGCACCAATGCTAAAAGGAAAAGACGGTTTTTTTTTTTTAATTAATGAGGTCGGGGTTGAGTCATGATTATGGTTGTGAGGTAATTAGTTGATATGAGGAAACGTTCCTTTCAAATTTATGGAAATTTTTGTCGAATCTGGATTGTTCCGTGCAAAGTGAGAAGAGAATAGGAAGTAGAAGATAGAGGAGAGTCTTTTCTTTGAAACCCTTTTATACGAAATTAAAAGAGAAATTGTAGGCTGCGTTTGAAAATTTGAAATGTAAGTGTTGATTGTACTGGTATTACCTTAAAAGAATTGTCTTTTAGGCCTATGGGGTGTTAATTCTTCTTGAATGATAAGCTAAGTAGGTTTTGTCTCGATGTTTAAGCTTGATGTTTCCAATATTTTTCTTATCCATGTTTATATCTAATTCGATGTAGTTTAGATTTAAAAACCGCAACTTTATGCATTTTGTGGCGTATATGGTCCTGTATACCCACTATGTGACTGCCATAGATTGGTTTTGTTAAGCGATTGTTTAGCTTACATAGGTGATAGACCGATAGTCATGAAAGACTATGGCATGTGTTATGAGTCAAATTGAAGCGCAATATTCTTTGTCTAAGCAATGGTAACCTGTATAGGGTCTAGAATATACACATGTAATTGTTCATACATGTCTGAGTTATTTGCTTTAAACTTTAACGATTCGTGCTGTTAAAGTTTAGTCCTTATGTGGAGGTTATTGAGCTTAGTTTACTTCTTAGTCTTCTGGTTTTCTGACCCTCCGTAGCAAGTAAAGCTTATGAACTTCATCGAGGTGTTAATATGTGTACCTATGCTGCTATGCATTTTGGATTGACTGGATCAATGACAATCAAACTGAAGAACATAGGTTATGTATTGAAATCTCCTCCAAATATACTTCAGTTACTTGAAATTTAAGACCTAACACGAATTAAACCGTGAGTCTATCGGAATGGGTGGCTGTCAGTTTATTCTGTCATATTTTCTTTTTTTCGTCTTTCATGTTTTGGTCTTTGAGAAGGCCCAGAGCTGTCAATGTAAGTTATAATACTTGTCTAATGCCCTACATTCATCATGTCATAGTTGGTTTTTGGGATCATCTTTTTGTTTTTGGCTGCATGGGATCTCTTTCGCTTTTACTTGGAGAACTTTGAATTTCATTTTATAAGCTCAAATTAAACTGAATTACAAGGCGATTCTCTGACATATGATGCTTTTGGTGCAGAGATGCTCTTGATGCCTTGATGCTGGTCCGTTATTGTTGCAGGAGAATGCTCATGACCCACGTGGACTTGATTGAGAAGCTGTTAAACTACAACAGTAATTTCCATTCCGGAACTCTTCCTTTTTCCTCGTTTCATACTTTCATATGCTCATGCTTTCATGGATGAATCCATACCTTTATGTAGATTCCTCCATGCACTGTGGGGTATATCTCAGGAACATCCCTGTAGAAGATTTTCCTGTATTGTGTCACTGGTGAATATATTCCCCCCCTCCCCCCTCCCCCCCTTCCCACACACACCCAAAAGAGAAATTACGTTCACTGAGACTATTTGCAGGGAGAGTATCTCCACACAAAATTGGTAATCTTTCCTGTTGGAATTGGGATTTGTCGGGTAGTAGCCTCATCGACAATGGTCATATTTTCCAGTTTACTTCCATCACCATGGCTGCATGATCTTTCTCTTTGATTCTAATAGACTAGGTTGTACTGATGTTCCTGCTATATTAGTAGCCATTAGCAATTTTGTTTCCCATAAATAGAACTCTTTTCTTGTTTGGTGTTTTCAAGTGATACCAATTTGCTCTAACACCAATATTGTCGTGGCAGCTCTTGACAAATCCGATACCAGTTGATCAAGATTCGTGGAGATGGTGGTAGAACAGTCGCCACATCCATTGTCAGATTTCAAGTAGGGTGTAGATCTCGAACCTTCAAAAGGGGAGAAGAAAAAGCTGCCGGGTTGTAGCGTTATGAAAGACTTCTAATAGCCTCTAAGTGAATGTAATGTTTAACTCTGTTGTCTGTATGAAGTGTTACCCAACTTTCAATTAATCCTAAGGAGCTTTCCATGTCTGTCCACATGCCCTTGCTTTCCCCATTTCAATGTCAGTCATTTCGAATTTCTGAGTTCTGAGTTCGTGATCTATGTGATCGAGGTGGAAGTGGTCGTTTCGATTGTTTGCAGGCTGCTACTGTATCTGGTTTGTTGGATGCGAGATGATTAAATTATGTGTGATACGGATAAGATCGCTAAAGCTCATAGATAATTGAAACTCTAAACAAAATTTTCATTCTCATTTACACGGAGATTACACAAAGAGAACCTCCGATTGAAGATATGAAGTTATAGGCTTCCTTTTCTTCGCCATAAAATTAGGCTACTACTAACGCTAGAGAACAAAACAACTCTTTCACGCTCCTCTGTGTCATCATGTTACACGTGTTAACAAGTACGATATTTAAGTAGCGCATGGTCTTATTCTCTCTTGATTCTTTGGCCCAATTCATCCAAACAAACAACGCTGACAGTTTAATTGTTTGTTATCCACAACGTTTGCACAAGGAACGGTAAATTGACGGATTTTCATCCTTGATCTCGCCATTTTCCGTTGTCTTATAGACGGACTCTTGAGTTTTGAACATCTTATCTTACAATAAGTCGAGTTCCATGTACTTCATAATTAATACGGTAGACGTAATCAAATAAAAAGTAATAAGCCACTTTTTTGGGAGGGAGTTCAGTTGTGCAACAAATACCCCAATTTATTTGGTGTAGACTGTAGAGGTGCTTTTGCAAACAACAGAAAAAGTGACGGACAGAAAGGAGAACTGAGAATTGAACTCATCCCATCCAGCTTCTCTCTCACGACTCACAGTGTTGCAAACTTCCCTTGTCTTGTCTTGTCTTGGGTGAGTTTCTGTCTTCTACTTTCTATCTCTTTGATTAATCATTCATGTTAGACATTAATTAAGTCCGTATAGCCTGATTTTATCTTTGTTTATATGTTTGAATCTCTTGAGTGTGGTTTTCTGGGGTTTTCTGATCTGGGATTTCTATAATTATATTATGATCAATTTGTTGTGTGCACTTAAGCTTTACCTCAACTAAGATTCCTGCTTTTGGGTCTTTTCTCCAATTATTGTCTGTTGTTGTTCTGCTCATACTGATGTACTCCCTCCACTTCATTCAATTCTTCCCGTTTTCGTCGATTTCATCCCATTTGATTTGGACTTACCTTAAAACTTTAGTCGAAAAGTCGAATGGGAAGAAATTGGTTATTTGGAGGAGTATGTCTATGATGCTAACTTGATGGGATGTAATTGTAGTGGTTGAATTACTCGTTGATCAACTGATAGGACATAATTAATTAGAGACTGCAGTAATTATATGATGAAAGAAAATCACAGGCTTCTTAAATTAATTGACAGTAATAAAATTTCAGAGGGCAAGAAAAGTTAAACAAGAAGATGTGTGCTAATGCTGTCACAATGGAATGATCATACAAAAGAAAGCTTATTATAGGGCTGACATTGTGTTGGAGAATAACTTAGAGCTGTATATTGTGTCCGATTACTGAACTTCTCATTATTAGGGATTTAGAGTAGTCTGGTGGTTTTATTTGCTGTCCTCACTAAGCTGGCACTGTTCCATCGAAGATCCGTTCTCATGCCTTTCAGAGCTGCGCGCACTCCCTTGCTGACCAGACTGCTCCCTTCCCCTTGACTGTAGTGTTACCTCGATACATTTGCCTAACTCTGGTACCCTTTCGAAGGGGTGAGTGTATTTGCATCATAATTTTGGTAAATAATGAGTAATCTTATTCTATGTCTGGATAACAATCTATGAGCTCTCTTGCCCTTTAATTGGACTCTCTTTCATTTTGCCGTTGGATATCAAGTACGTAACTTGTAAACTTTGAAACTTAGAAGAGTATAGCCTTGACTGATGGGGAGTCATGTTTTTCTAACAAAGTTTTGATTGACGGGGAAGGAAATGTTAATATTAAGGAATTTTAGGACTTGTTTGAGCTTGGAGATAATCTGTGGGATCACTTTTGTGTATCCAGCATTTTAGAATGCAATCTTGATGTGGCCTTGTGCTTGCTGAAGCTTTTGCACATATAAACTGCTATTAGGGCAGTATATAGGGCTATGGGCATTGAAATTTATGCTGGATTCTGGATCCTCTTGCCGACTAGTACTCATCAATTCTCGAAACTTGTCAGTAGTCAATTGGCACTCTGCGAATCAGATGAGTGAGGAAGCGTTTCTACTTAACGGGAGTGTGGTTGCAAAATTCTCATAACTTATCTTGGTTTCTGCCAATTCATTTAAGTGTACTAAGGAGTTGTATTATGTACTATTCCATTGTAAGATTAAGGAGTTACCCTCGTAAGAGGCTGAGAGCCTTCATGTCAACACAAGTCTTCTGGGCATTTAAATTAGTTTCCCACAGATCATTTTGGGAATAAGGCTTAGTTGTTGTAGTAAGAATTGAATTGTAGGTCACTTTCTTCCTACCATTTTGTTTGATTTGCGTCTTTTGAAATACTCTTTGAATTCCTAATCAAATTAAATTTCTAGAATGTGAAGAGGCATGCATTTAGTCATATATGCATCTCCTAATTACATGTATGGAGACTTCTAGTACAAGTACTCCTAGAAGACTCTAGAACTAGGTTGTTCCTATAAATAAGGACCTTTAAGTTGTGTTGAGATAGAGTGTAGCAGCCACAACAAAAAAGAGAAAAGTTGTGTGAGGTTTCTCCATCTAAGTTCCCTAGAGTGAGAGTGTACTCGGGCTCTTAGGTCAATTATTGTGAGTGTACTCGGGCTCTTAGGTCAATTATTGTGTGAGGGTAGTCAGGTTTGCCTTAAACTTGTATTTGTGTGACTACTTTCATAGTAGAGTTGTGGAATAGGCCAAAGCCACTCTGAAATCATTCTCTTGCACACTTCCTTTATTTTGTGTGTTAGCACTGATTTCCCAACAGCGTCTTTTATGTGCTTACAAAAATTGTCAAACAATAATTTAGCTATGTGGTCGTTTGCGTACAAGCAATTGTGCATCCAAAAGTCATTTAATCTCGTCTTTTACCACTGGTCTCCATACTCTGTAACTTTCAGTTCTCGTCTCTCGTTTACATAAACCAGATATGTCAATTAACTCTTCCCTGTCTTCCTTCATGAGTCACTTCCTACTCTTTTTTTCTTTTCTTTTCTTTTTTTGAAATGATGATGGTTCGCTACTTCACTTCTTATTTCGTCACAACAATTTCTAATCTCAACAGCTGTAGAACATACATGATACTTGCTATTCCAGTTACTGCAGGAACTTCAAACATCAATATCATCCTAAATCCAGAGTGTAATGGTGAAAATATTAGGAACTTCCAGGAGCTTGTAGCTTAATCAGATCAGATCAGATCTTGTCGTATTACCTTGCCTTAAATTCATGTTGTTACCATCATTGATGTTTACTTGCTATATAATGGCTTTTTGTTTGATATCATCTGTTGAGAAATGTGATTCTGGGAAATGATATCTTGTGAAATTCATTGTTTCTTCTTTAAGGTTTTTTTCTTTTGGAATTTGAATTCAGTATAATATTTGTCGTAATCTTCAAACGTTTGAATTAATATATCTCACAACAAGCTGCAAATTTCACGTGTCAAGAATCAACCCTTACCTTTTTGTTAAGTAGGAGTATTCATATTCTCTGTGCATATTATTTATTAGTTCTCTCCTTTTCCAGACCTGCAATATGTTGAAGCAAAATTATGCAACTGTGATACTGAGGACCTGAACATAGCTTTTGTCAGGGGTGACACTGGTTCCTAGTGGCAGTCTACTTAAGTCATCCAAATCATGGGAATCGTGTGGTATAGCTAGCCGGCAGTTATCTTACTTGTTCTTCGCAATCTTCTTCTTTCATATTTCTGAATATGTTCTAGCAGTGGCTATTCATGGGAAGAGGAATGTGACCCTCAGTTCTCTCTTGATAAGTAAGCACTATATGGTTGCCATGGTTTTCTCACTGCTGGAGTACTTGGCTGAATGTGCTTTATGTCCTGGACTAAAGGAATATTTGTGGATAAGCAACTTGGGCCTTGCTTTTGTTTTGATTGGTGAAATTATACGCAAAATGGCGATTATAACAGCTGGAAGGTCCTTCACGCATCTCATCAAAGTTCGCCATGAAGAGCATCACAAACTCATAACCCATGGTGTCTACAATATTGTTCGGCATCCTAGTTACAGTGGTTTTTTAATTTGGTCAGTAGGCACTCAGATTATGCTCTTGAACCCCATATCAAGCGTAGCATATGCTGTGGTAGTTTGGCGCTTCTTTGCTGGGAGAATCCCCTACGAAGAGAATTATTTGAAGCGTTTTTTCGGGAATGAGTATGTGAACTATGCACAAAGGGTCCCTTCGGGTATACCGTTTGTGAAATAGTTTCTAGAATAGTATTTGACATGACTACTTTGAGATGCTTGGTTCTCATCTCGAACCAACCCATGATCAGACCAAACGATATCATTCGATGACAGACTGGACAGGGGCATTTGAGATGCAGAGGAGCTGATTTTATGGCATGCGACAGGGTTGAAAATTTATCTTTTCTCATGTAAACTTTCATCCTGTTCATGCGCTTTCAGAAAGGAACATCTTTGATCTGGAAGGAAGGGATTCTCATTTTGAAAGTCGAGGGCTTCGAAGTTGAGACTCGTGTTGGAGGCAGATTCAGCTTTATATCTGAGTATCTAACTTGCAATATGATGTATTTTTTTTTTTTTTTGACAAGTATGATAAAGGAGTTACTAGTTCACTACTGTAACAGAATTCAGCTTCAATACGACTAGAATTGTCTGCGAAATTTGAAGAATAGGTTTGCTTGATCTGTTGAAAACTTGAAACTAATGCTATGCTCATCTTATTCACTTGGTTGTTTCTTATTTCTGAAATAAAATCTAGGGAAATCCTGCATTGCTGATTTGGTCATTCCTTATATCTCGATGCAATATCGTAAATTCCATGTACAAAGCTCCACTTTTCTGAAGACAATTCCACTTGTGAAGTCAGTGCAGAATCTGGATATCAGTGAACAACAGCAGCAAATCAGGACTGCAGCATGGCTAATGTAGTATTATACTCCTAGTCAGCTTTGCTTGCGGCTTTACGCTCTCCTTACTAAGAGGCTAATCTGTCTAATTTTGAACTTCAGCATCATCAGAAGCAGAGAAGGGCTCCATATCTTGTTCACCTTCGTTGTCAGAACTCTGAATTTCTGCCGGGTTTCTGACATTCCTTCTTGTTCCTGCACACATTTTACACTCGATTAGTCCGAAAATTTACAGTACAGTAAGTAATACAAGAGTCAGAATGCGAGAGTATTACTCTTGGTGGTTATAGATCTACGAGTCGTAGCTAGGAAATCATCCCAAGTGAGCTTCCTTAGTTCTTGCTTCTCCTCCTCTGATAGCTCGTTATTCGGCTCCCTTCCACACAGGAACGCAGCTCTGCACAACACAAGATACAATGCAAAATTGGCATCACAATTCCCTGCAGCGCGGCTTAAGCATGTTCTAACAGGATTACTTCCATATCGAAAACAATGGAGCAACAATTGTCGACGAGAACGAGTTAGATCAATGTCTTTAATACATACCTGTCATATAAATGAACAGCTTCATCTTGTGAATTGACAGTTCCTAAGTGAACTTGTTTCTTACCAACTTTGATTGCTGCTTGCCACTTACTATTCTTCTTCGAGTAAACACCCCTCATCGGCACATGATTCTCCTCTAGATTTCGTCTACGGTGTTGTTTCCTGCGCTTCACTTGAGGTTCTTCTACAAACGTATGTAATTCTTTGTTAGCTAGCACCTTTTATGATCGATTATCTCACAACTCGTCTATAGAGAGAAATTGCGGGAACTTATGGTGCATCTACAAACCTGGTGTGGGCTCTTTCGGTGAGCTCGAATCGGAGGCATTTGGTTGCGTATTCGGAACATCGAGTTGGCTACCACCAAAAACAATTGGGGTACCATTTCCTTCTAAAGGATCATCCACCTGATTAAAGTAGGTCATATAGTCGATATTAGGACGTGAAAATTTTTATAGGCGTTAGATTCATTGGGACATAATTAAGATACGCATTGAAAATCTAAATCCTCGAAATAGATACGATTATGGGACATGAAGCTAGTAATAATACTTACTTCCGTAGGAAGCGAGTTCAGATCATAATCCAAAATCATAGGATGTGAATCGGATGATTTCGGGTTAATGTCATTATTTCCGGCAGCATTTTCATTCTCTAATAAGGCTGCGAGGGGATCAACGACAACGTTTCGAACACCTACATTCACATATGAACAACAACGTTAGTCGTTGATGACGATCAAAATTAAAACCTAGCTTCAAGTTTAAGATACAATGAAAATTAAAACAGTACATTTAGCTATGTTTTACGTGAAACATACCTGAAGAAACTCCCAAAAGTCGGCGCCTTCTTATACTCACCATTGTTTTTTATCTGAAAACGAGCAGTAAAAAAAAAAAAGACGAGTATTATCAATTGCATGTACTGTATACTATTCATTAGTAATAGAGAAGATGGTACTCCGTACTATGGTAGTAGATTAGGGTAAATTAACAACGATAAAATAATTACGAGTAATTTTATGGTATCGCCTCACAGCATAAGACTACTGTATTTTTTATAAGTCAAAGGAACAAATTTGTCACCTAGCCTTTTGCTATAGTGACGATGAAACAAACCAAATAATCTCACCCAAATAACAAATATAGTGCATACATTATGGAAACTACGAAAATCAATGGAATTAACCAAGCTAGGAGAAGACTTTGAGATAAATTTTAATTTAACAATATCAAAACTTTTAACTAATCACAACTTCAATTCACAAGTAATTAAGTAAATGTCGTCCATGAAGAAAAGGGGAAAAAAATCCTTAACCCCATCATCACTTATGATATAATCAAGATCAAGACTTTATACTAAGATTAAATTACTTAAGGAAGCACAAACATCATTGTATGTAACAGTCTCTATCGATGTCGAAATTAGCCAATGCATAGTAATTCTTGTAAAAATTAACATGAAACAAAGGTAAGAAAATAGGATTACATACCGTGCTTAAGTAAGAATAATTGGTGACGTGACTAACAACAAGCGTAAAAGTAAAGATGTTCAGAATAGTAGGAAGGTGGCAAAATAATTAGAGAGGAAAAGAAGAAAGAGTTGTTGGTGTTCATACATATCTACCACCCTTTATTTAGAAGAGAAGGGTGGTGCCGTGGTGGTAGTTTGGGGGGTGAGAGAGAGAGAAAAGGAACACAAATTGTATGTGAGACTAAATTTGCAAGGTTGATGCACCAATATAATGAGACAAGTGCATGTATATTTCCATAATTTTTTAATATCTTATGTGTTTATGTAATTTGAACCTAATCCTATAGTATTGGTAACAAATTATTAGATTAGATTACAAGAAATCGAAAACTCAATAGGTTCTTCCGCTTCATTTAAAAAAATCTTAACATTAATGTGTGAATTAGTTAACCAATCGTAAAGAAGTGTACAGAACTCGAACCAATAAATTCCCACAAACGAGTTGCTAAGAATCAGATCTCTCTAGGTTTTGATCATGCGATTTTTGTGTTAGATTACCGTTTACAGTTATGGCCTATTTGATTCAACTTAAAAAATCGGGTATTCCAATTAGATCAGGGGGTCACTCAAACAAAATAAAATTAGATCAGATTCATTTAAAATCAAACCATATCAGAATTGTTCAAACAACGATAAATGAATCTAGTCTATGTATCTTGATATTGATCCGTCCATATATAGCTAAAATTTCAAAAAGTTTATCTATCATATCAAATAAGAATCATTTAATCACATCAATACAAATCAGGATCATTCAAATCAAATCATATCATCAGATCAGAAATATACAAACCTATCAAACGTGTCAAACGGAGTCTTATCCGAAAGAAAGAGAGAGTTGTGTTAATACGCCTCAAAATAACAATATTGGGCTATATAAAAAGCCTAAACAAGTTGGGCACCCCACATCCCGGTTGACTAGAACCCATTAAACCCGACCCATTAACCCGACAAATCACGCCCACGGGCCACGTCTATATAAAATACAATATTTCGGACCCTGCAAAAGTAGAGCATTTCTGGAAAATTCGAAGCAGAAGAAATTAGGGTTTATCAGAAGAAGGAGAAGAAGCCGAAAGTTTAACCCAGCAAAAAAGAAAGAAAAGATGATTTACGACGTCAACTCACCTCTCTTCCGCTCGTTCCTCAGCCAGAAGGGTGGCGCTTCTGACAAAAGGTCCTTTTTTTTTTTTTTTTTTTTCTGGGTTTTTTTTACTGTTGTTTATATGGTAGTTGTTTGTTTATGGTAATTTTTTGGGTTTAGGGAAGATTATCCCATTAATTTTTTTTATGTAATTATGTTATTTTATGGTGAAAATTACTGCCGAAATTGGGGTTTTTTTTATGTGGGTTATTTGTGATTGTGTTGGGTTGATGTTGGAGCATAAAGTTGCAATTTTGCAGTGATTTTGTTATATAATGAGATAAAAATGTGTTCTTGGGTACTTTTTGTTGTTGTTGAAAGGAGTAATTTGGATCATGAAAGATTGGTTTCTGAATTTATGTAGAAATGTAGATTTTGGTGCAGGTTTTGGATGATTTTAGTGACGGGTTTTTATTTAAATAGTCGAGGCAATGTGGCCGTGAAATCGAATTTTGTTTTCTGAACAACGTTGGTTTTGTTAATTTGGGGACTGTACGGATTTTTATTGATGCCTGTTAGTTGTTGGACTTGGAGGTAGCGTTAATGGTGAATAGACTTTATTGATTTTTTCTTACATATAACGGTATAAAAATGTGTTCTTGGGTACTTTTTTTGTTCAAAGGAGTGATTTGGATAATGATAGATTAGTGTCTGAGTTGATGTAGAATTTGCTACGGGTTTTGGGTCATCTTAGTCATTTGTTTTAGTTAAATAGTCGAGGCAACGTGGCCGTGAAACTTATTGTGCTACGTACTGAATAATGTTGCTTTTGTTAATTTGGGGACGAGACGGGTATGTATTGATAGCTTCTTAGTTGTTGAGCTTCGTAGTAGCTTGAATTGGTGATTAGACATTGGTAGTTGTTTTTTGTGGATTGTTGTTTTGTGAAGTTTTGTTGTAGATGTAATTTTGCCGATGGTATTTGTGTTTCTGTTGTAATTTGCTCGTGTTGCAACGAGCCACTCCCATACTACTTCAGAATATTCAATGTTCATGACTTATGAGCTTCTTTTGGTCCAATGAAACTAGTGTTTTGTAGTTCAAAAGTTGAGTTTTAATATCCGGTTCATGAATCACGATAAGCTTAAACTCTAATACTCCCTAAAAGGTATAGATTGAGTTATTGAATTATGGATGACAGTTGACAACACATGGAAAATATTGACTGCATTTCAATCTTTAGCTTTTCTTGTAAATAATGTTTCAACTTAGTGTTAATGAGTGGTTTGAAGTTTGAACGGTGACTTAAGGGATTCAATCATTTATGAGGATAAATTCTTACTAGATGAGCCGTGTTACCGTATTTTATAGAGAATCTGCTGTGTGTACATGAGTAACACTCGTGCAATCCAATTGCTTTTATTTTGTGTCTTTTTTGGCCTAAAGTTAATGCCTGTATCCATGACTGAATATTTGTCCAACACGGGGACTAGAGCGAAGATGAACAGAACTAAGTTGTTCCGCTTTGGATTTTAAGCCCATCATCTTTTTTATTGATTGGTGTATGATTTTTTTGGAAATCAAGGTTTGCGCACAACGTACAAGTTACATTTATCTTGTTGAATTAGAAATAGGTGGATAAATGTCCACACTGTATTTTATTTTCGAAAGTTCGCCACTTATTCGAGTGAGGAAAACTGTCCTTTACGTTATGTTACCTCGACTGTAGTTGAATTTTGGATTAGAAAGGTGTTCAGACTGCTGTTTCTGAGGACTGTAATATGTCTGAGCTCTTCTAGCTAAAAGTAATTTAGGGTGGTCTGGGAGTTAATACCGTTCAAGTAGATGCTTCTCCGTAAAATCTTTTTATATGTTTATGTTTGATGATTTTCTATGTTTTCTTGAGTTGAGGAATCTGGCTGTCTAACAAAATTCTAGTTTGGCATTTCAATCAAATGATTTTATAGAAGATCATCCAGAATGTTGTTGTGATGTCTGGCTTTCAGCTGGTAGATTGTGTGCCCTAGCTTTTGTTGACATATAGGTAGTGTGAACTGTACTGTAGGTGTCATTTTCTTCGAAACAAGCAAAAAATAAGTGTTTGTGTATTGTATTGTTACGAGGAATAACTTGTCAAAAAAAAATGTTATGATGAATGACAATACGTTATTATTGGGCATCTTCTTTGCTACTGTCGTGTTCTTGCTGTGGGACTGTTTCAATCCTTCTGTTTCTGTGTTTGATGGCGCTACAGTCTTAGTATACACTTTGAATTCGAGTTCACAAGATCCTTGCTCCTTAATCTTCAAATTCCTTTTTACAGTCTTAGTATACACTTTGAATTCGAGTTCACAAGATCCTTGCTCCTTAATCTTCAAATTCCTTTTTTGGGCTATACCTTTGCTTTGTGTTTTTTTTTTTTAGGTTCTACCTTTGCTTGTGAATAACTGGATTTGCATTGTTTATGGTGTTTGTGTGTGAGAAATCACTAAATATTGAAAATCGTATTGTTCGTGCAGGAAAACAGAGGAGCAGAAGCCAAAGGAGCAGAGGCCAAAAGCAAATGAGAACAAGCCTGTCATGAACGAGTGAAGCTGGAGCTTCGTAGATGAATGATTAGAACTTACAGTAGTATGTAATGTTGGAGAGATCGTCATGGTTGTTTAAGAAATGGTACTGTTGAAAACCAAGTAGACTTGCAGCCTGTTGCAAAAAAACTATTGTATGCCTAAATTGAGCTATGTGTAAGTCTATGTTATTCTGACTTCTAAACCCTGGTTGTGGTTGTGAAACCTGAATGCTTTCCTGCAATACCTTCGCTTGAGTGATTCGTCTGCTTTGGCTGTCGCTCTAATAGTGCAACTGCTTTCGCATGAATAACATAGCCTCTACCTTTCATCTCGGACAGAGAAGGCTAGCTTGACCCTGCTAAACAGGGTTGGTCATGTTTGCTTGATGAACGCGTAATTGTACTGTGTGAGACTGTATAGCGATTCTACTTAAGAAAGCCCTTAAGCCCGAAGCAGTTGCTCTTGTTTGAGGTCTGGTTCAAATAGTTCATTCTTGTAAGTCTGAAACATGTGGCACTTTCTTCTCCGTACTCGCTCACGCCTTGCTGCAATGGCTCAGGCATACAAGGGGGTCTACAAGGATCCTTCAACCTTACGACTTGTAGTGGGGGCTGGGGCAGATGGAAGAAAAAGTGAAGCCATGGGTGGTTGGTGTGGTTTCATGTCACAGATTGGAGATTTAACAGGTGGGGATTTTTCCGGGATTCCATAATTGTTCAAAAGATTGTTAATGATTGTGAGAAATGATCTAACTAACTAAAAGGTAAAACTTCTAATCGTGATCATAAGTTGGATTTTTTTAGATAAGATTATTTGTAACTGAAAAAAATGGTAACGTTTGTGCTTCGTGATTACTGTCCCATATAGAAATGCAAATTCGTTATGAAACGTGTTGATAAGTGAATTTAAGGCTATTCGTGTCGATTTCGTGGAAGATAAATAGTCTTAACGCACTAGCATATATAGTTAGAACTCCATCTTAAGTTACGACCAATGGCATATTATAGATTTATACGGTAGATTCGTAGTTCATTGCACCTACCAACCAAAATTGGCGGGATTTCACTTAATCGAATGGCCATAGGAAGATAATGTGTTTACTTACATGGCAATGTTTTACCGCTCTTCCTTCGTGTTCTTTTCATAACTCACGTGTAGTTCGATTTTCTCCAAAATTAGGCTAATTATTGTAAAATTACGTACTCCGTATCAAGCATTGATCAATCTCAATATACGGAATACAACATCATTATCCCATAATATTAGTTGCATAAAATTGGAGATCGACGAGCAATCGAGCATAAACGATCATATACAACACTACAGTGCTTACTCCTCTTCCTATGCTTGCGAAACAATATCTCAACATAACAGCTTGGAAGTGTGAGTGTATGGGGCATGAATTGGTCAAATCAAAGAGGACAAAATAAGAGATGCAATTCAACAATGTAAATCAGTATTTACCACCTGGAGGACTGACTGAAGATATGGTATGGTATAGGGTCCCCATCAAAGACTAAGGGGGTGGAAGAACAAGGGGGGAACAAAAAGAGTAAAGTAAAATAATCATAACAAACTAGCAATTAAGCATGCATTATGATTACACCCC
Source organism: Spergularia azorica (assembly GCA_038382645.1). Lineage (NCBI taxonomy): Eukaryota > Viridiplantae > Streptophyta > Magnoliopsida > Caryophyllales > Caryophyllaceae > Spergularia > Spergularia azorica. Next base: position 5,193,076 of record JBBYHQ010000012.1, read on the forward strand.
ATTATTAATGGTTTCCTTGTGGTGCTCTCTTTATCTTCCTCCCATCAACTTCACCTTACCAAACACTTTTTTTTGGTATCAAGTCCTTCCTCCTCCTCGTCCATCTAGTTACTCTGAACCACGTTACCGGTTGAGTTAACTCGTAATACGTTTCTATAGAAGGAAATTTATGTTAGTGGACTTTAGATCTTGTTTATGACTATCTCTTATGACGAAAGTACTAGTCAAACTAGCTGATATTTGAACAGATAGTGTTGTTAAGTCCTTAATCTAGAATCTAAGTTTGTAGCATTTGGCAAATGGATAACGTTGGACGAGATCCAAAATTGTACGGAGTACTTAGATATGGACAATTAGTTTCAAGGTGTTGCGCTCACTACCTCGACTAATTTCCATTACAAGAAACTTTGCCGCAAATTTCAGTAATCACTACCCTAATTGCATCGAAAAGTTCTTAACTTCAAAATTTGGTCAAATCTCGAAAATCGTTTAGCACCCATGTACTAAGGGTGATCGAGCCTAGGGCCTTAATTTAGAATTGTCTTATTTTCGCGGCATGAATTAACTCGTCTACTAAATTCGACGCAAGTTAAGGGTCCGTTAATTCATCAAATAGTTGCATGGTATGCAACTAGCCACGAGAGCACAGCTAGTTCGCTTTTGAGCTGAGTATTTTTAATCTCTACTCTGAACTTTATTGTGCTCATTGTTCTAGTGAGTAAATCAGATTAACTTTCAAAGGAAAAGAGCACAACTGCTTAGTCAACAACGTACCAATGTACTGACCTATTCAAGATTCTACTCACAAGGTAAGATTATAAGAAAAAGTTACCTAATCGAACTAACACCAAATGCCACCGGCTAGTGGCCATTTGGCACTAGAAGCCCGGGCCCGCCCTGACCCGGCCCTGGTCAAGCCTTGGTCAAGGCACGGCCCGGCCAGGCCCTGCCCAGGCACTGGAAAGCCCGTCTAAACCCGGGCTAGTGCTAGTGCTCGGTTTTTCAGGCACTAGCCCGGTCAAAGC
>JBBYHQ010000012.1:5194200-5226468 GCA_038382645.1 Spergularia azorica
AGCACTGGCACTAGCCCTAGCCCGGGCTAGTGCCAGTGCTCGACTTTTGGGGCACTAGCCCGGCTAAGCCCGGCACTAGCCTTGGCCCGCCCGGCCCGTGGCCGGCTCTAGCCACCACCAGGAGAATTAGTGAGAGGTTAAAGTTTGAAACTCGAAATGAAAAAGATTGTCACTCTGGTAGTCTAACTTAACACGAATTCAGAAAAGAAAAAGTATAGAACTTTAGCTGTTGTTACAAAATTATGGTAATATATAGCTTTACCAAACAAGTCATATGAATCCAAAATTAAACATCAACCCAAAAATTTGACTGTTTTGTACATCCTTAGTGTTCTCTCGTTACACAACCGTATCCAAAAGGCAATTCAAAATACCAACAATCGCATTCAAAAGGCGATTCGAAAGACCAGCAAGTTCGACTCGTACTTAGATAGGGTATGACAATGAGACAATCCTATTCCTACTACACAAGGCGATGGTTATATAACTTCTCATCAGGAAGTAAGTAACATTGTAACATAGCTCTTCCATTTCCTGGCAACCTGACATCTTTTCCATAAGATTTGTTTTTTTTTTTTTTTTTGTTTTTTTTGTTTTTGAGGTAATCTTTTCCATAAGTTAGTTAGCCTCTCTCTCATGTTCCCTCCCTTTATTCACGCCGGTTTCACTCTCACAAATATAACATTTCCACAACTTTCACTCTTCAAACCTTTCCCTTTCTCCATTACCAAAATCTCTTGAAAAAACAACCCCAAAACCCCTCCAAATTTTCACCATTTTCTTTCACAAACACTTAATTTGTGTATCTTTTCAAACAAGCTTCCTAACTCTCTAACTAAACAATGACTGAATTTTCCTTTACAAACTCAAACAACAACAACATCAATGAGAAAAACAACAAATCCTCATCTTCTGACTTTACAAATCTTTGCTCATTTATTATATCTCATCCACTATACTTCTCTTACTTGATCTTCTTCTCTCCTTACCTCTTCAAGCTCATCTCTTTCCTTTCTCCTCTGTTTCTCACCACTTTTCTCCTCTTTTTATCTCTTCTCACCACTCTCATCCCACTAAAATCCATTCTAAATCCCAAAGATGGTTTCTTTCTTCAAACTTACGCTACTGTGATAGAGAATTTCCGACCCGGTTTCGACAACGAAGGCAATGAAGAGAAGCTGCTAGCCATGGATGAGTTTGAGGTGTACAGGGTTGTCTTTGATGTCCCCACCACCACAATTGAGCTAAATGAAGAAAACCCAGTTGAGAATGATACATTTGCAGAAAACCCAGATGAATTTTTTTGTGAATTGGGTGAAAAAATAGTTGATCATGGTGAAAGTTTGACTATTGAGCTAGAAACAGGGGACACAAATCCCAATAAAGTTGGTGAAGAGAGAGAAAAAAAGGAAGAAGGAACAGTAAAAGGTAGAGGATCCGAGGTAAAAGAGGTGAAAAAAACACCAAAGAATGGATCTTTGAAGGTAAATAGTAGTGAAAACCCCTCACAAAAAGTTGGTGAGCAACAATGTTTAGGGGGTTTTGGGTCAATGAGGAGAGAGAAAGAGTGGAGGAGAACTTTGGCATGCAAGCTGTTTGAAGAGAGGCATAATTGGAGCAGCAACAAGATCAATTCGAATCGTGATGGTGAAGATTGTATGGATTTGTTATGGGAAACTGATGAAACAGAGAAAAACAGGGGAAATTTGAAGGAAAAAGAGGATAATAATAATAATTATAGTAAGAAGAGATTGAAGGGAAAAGATGATAAAATGGAGGAATTGATGAAGAAGGAATATTGTGATGATGATGAGAGTGAAGAATCTGATGATTATGAAATTGGGAAAATTTGTTGTTTACAAGCTTTGAAATTATCAGCTGGGAAGATGAATTTGAGCATGGCTAAACCTAATTTGCTCAAATTTTCTAAGGCTTTCAAAGGAATTGGATGGTTGCATAGCCATGTTCGGAAGCAAGGGAAAAAAGGGTACAAATAATTTTATTTCATTTTAATTTTTTGTATAATGTTTCTTTTTTTTTCATCTATAAATATTTGTAATTTTTGTTGTTGTTTTACTATGATAAAAGTCAATTTAGCAATAACACAGGTGTTTATGCGAAGTAATTCAGTAAGAAGTATTGTGAATGTGAATGTGAATGTGAAAGTGGAAGTGGTAAAGTAAATATGTCTGTTGGTTCTTTAACAAAAAGGTGTGTGCTTTAATCTTCTTCCCTATTGTCTCTCTTGAGTCTTGACTATGCATGGCTTTTGAGCTAATTGAGCAAATTGCATTGGATTCCCACTTCGAGAAATGGCAAATTCAATCATCACCAAGGTAAAGTTACTTATGGAAGTTTTATGCGTATGTGTGCCTGACTATCTGGAGGTAGTGTTAAACGAAACCAACCCGTATCTAAATCACGAATAGAAGTACGGAAGAAAAGACATTTGGAATACGGAATAAGAGACCACAAGTGCATTTATTGAGATCGAATAATCTAAAAATCTGGCAAAACTTAGAAAGATGATGCCATTATTGTCAAAAACAAGTGCATAGATTGAGATCGACTAATCTAAAAATCTGGCAAAACTTAAAGATGATGCCACTATAAAATTCAGAAATTTGATCAATCACATGATCATTCCTTGTTAATCAAGTCGAAGGCTTGAGAAAGGCTGGGTAGAGCAGGGATTGCACCCTTCTGAGTCGTTGCAAGTGCACCACAAGCATTGGACAGGGTAAGTGCCTCCTTCAACTTGCTTTCATCCTGTATATATAGGAATCAAATCATTCAAATTAATTCTATTTTGTCAAATTGAATTCAAGTAGTCGATTGTCTCATGTTTATCGAATTATAACGATTAGCGAGTGGAACTAACTCACCTCCAAAATGGAAGAATCCTTGGCGAGAGAGTAGAGGAAAGATCCCACGAATGCATCTCCAGCACCAGTTGTGTCAAATGGAGTAACTGAAAACCCCTTCACCGCAGCTTTAAAATCCTATATGTAACATTATAATTGCCAATTATAAATTATGTAACATTATAATTGCCAATTATAAATTATGTAAAATTATAATTGCCTATTATAAAACCATTTCGAAATGTACGAATTCATTTGAATGTATATAGCAAAACTAATTTTGAATGTCGCAAACCTTGGTGTAAAATCTGCAGCCCTTCTCACCATCCGTCACTAGGAGAAGCTTCAAACCATCATGCCACAACGACTTGATAGCTTCCTCGTCGTGGGCATCCTTTTGAGTGAGGAACTCCACCTCCTCGTCACTCACCTTAATTAATACAACCAACATCAAAATCAAAATCAGTTCGAAATTAAATTTATCTACGAAATTAGTTTGAAATTGAAATTAGCTAAAACGTGTCTAAAATTTGAGGATTGTCGTCCTACCTTGATGATATCAGCGTGATTCCAGATACTCTTGATGCCGTCCCTAGCATCTTGAGGGGAAGGCCACAATGGGATCCTCACGTTAGGGTCGTATGAGAGGATAACGCCAGCTTCTTTAGCTATCTTCATAGCTGCCAAGTGAGCAGACCTACATGGCTCAGTGATCAAGCTGATAGAGCCATAGTGAAACACCTTAGCTTGCTTAATGAGATCGACATTAAGCTCAGACTCAGTAAGAAGCATGTCAGCACTAGGATTCCTGTAGAACATAAATTCCCTTTCGCCATTCTTCTTCAGCGTCACAAAAGCTAGCGCCGTTCTTGCTTCCTTGTCAAAACATACTCCTTCAGTTTGCACTCCGTTCTTGTCCAATATGTCTACCAACATCTTACCAAATTCGTCATCTCCAACCTAAATCACACACATTAAATTAGATCGAGAAAGTTAATCACATTGGCAATCCGCATACACTTAAAATTTAGAATTTAAGTTGATCTCCAACCTAAATCATATCAATTAAATTAGATCGAAAATTGTCTTTTTAATATTAGAATTAAAGTTAATCACATCAGCAATCGGCATACACTCAAGATTTAGAATTTTAAGTTGATCATCACATCGGCATACGCTTAAAGATTCGACAAATTTTATGCATGTACAACGTAAGCTACAATACTAGTATACCCTAATTTTTTCAAAATCTAAACAACTCAACAAGTCAAATAATAAGCCAAAATTATTATGAAACTACGTTGAATCGGTCATGCACTTAACTAGTTAGTCATGTATGTTACCGCACACAATTAGGTCAGGTTATTATTTTGCTAGTAATCTGATTATGATCAAATATTAACGAAATTTAGGTAAATATATTGAGCAAGTCATAGTAAGCCAAAACAAACAACAATACACTGAATTCATATTTTCGATAATCAAAACGAAGAGAATTAGACTGATCATTATTGCTACATATACGTAAAAGATTTACGAAAGAAACGATATATACCTTGCCTATAAAAGCAGAGGAGCCTCCAAGCTTGGTAATAGCACAAGCAACATTAGCCGGTGCGCCACCGGGGGCCTTGACAAAACCCCGAGACTCCCCCAAAGAAACGCCAGCTTCATCGGGAACAAAATCAATCAACATCTCACCGAAGCTAACAACTGATGGTGAAGCCATCTCTAATAGAGTAGAGGATTAATGTAGAGTAGGATGTTTGGAAAAAATTACGAGATATATGCTTAGCTTTGAGAAAATTAATGTGAGTTGTGGTGATCATACGTCGTGGTTTTTATAGGTTTAGAGAGTAGTTGAAGCTTAATCCGATTCTAAATGAATTTGGATTATTACTTTTATCTATTTATCCATTATCCATATACAATGGATGAGATGATCATTTTTTCTGATCAAAGTAAATTAAAATTCATTAATCTATTTTTTTTATTTATTTTTGAATTTTAATTAACTAATTCATTATCCGTTCACAAAAAAAATTATTTAGTAATACAAATTTATTCTTGCTCCGGATAAATTAATCTTGTAGAAATTATATTGTACATTTGTTTTTTAATATACTATTAGTATACGTACACTAAATACCAATAACAATATTAATTTTATTTTAATTAAAGATGATTATTATTAACATTTCATTAAATTAATAGAGTTCTCATGGACTCCCAACACTCTTGCGGTATTAGTTAAGGTAGAATTTCTGACAGATAAGAGTCATGAAGCATATAAAAGTTCTAAATCTTATATTATCCATATCGTTTGATATTTTATCCTCAATCTTTAGATGAATTTCCTCGATTTTCATTAATCCTACTCCGTATAAAAAAACATCAACTTTATCATATAAACCTTCCATTTTCTTTTTAACTTTTTTTTTTTTTTTTTTTTTTGCATTACTCTGGCCATGAAAATTTGTTTTTGAGGTGGTGTCTCAGTCTTGGTATTGGAAAGGAGTATGGGCCGGAAAAACATGGGTTGACTTCGTTCAGTATTGGGCTTACAATATGATCATTAGATTTTTGTACGTGTAGGTCCATGGCTTTGTGACGTACTCTCTCCAATTTTACACGAAACACTCCCTCGACTCGAGTAGGGGGTCACCGACTCACCGGACACCGGGTCAAGACTTGATCTCATGACTTCTTACTATATGGATATGTTGGCTAGTGGGATTTTCATTGCAATATAACATGATCGTAATTAGTACAAATACAATGGAGAGAGATGTAGTTCTATCCTATGACGGATGACCTTGTCCGAAAGAAAAAGACTCAATTTAGGAGTTGTTACATAAGTTTAATGAACACTATAATGAAATAATGATTATCTCAACTTGAGAATTGAAGTAGACCATGATTAGAAAATCAACCTGGTTGGTGGTTGTCCTTCACATACATTTTAACGGGGATACATCTCACCACCCCTCCGATTATATAATGTGCACCACTACTAATAAACAACTCATCACATCACATCAAAGGTCACCCATGTCAATCAAAGCCATATAAGAGTTAACGAGATAGGCAAAGAGGGATTGACATAACTATTGATTCTTTTCTCAGGAATTAATTAATTAACACTCATCTTTATAATGCGTCAACTATTACCAATCAAACTAATCCCAACCAAATGATCATCAATAATTGACAAAAACCCTCAACATGCAAAGAAAGGAAAACCCAAACGCAATCTATGACCAATTCAATAAAAATAAAATAATCATAATCACACATTCACACTCACTTGAATGAAGTAGAGTACTAATCACTCAACAAATTCACACTAAGACACAGTTCACCCTCCACTCACTCCTTTCCCTTTCAATTCTACCACCGACGCGGATCTCCTTCCCCAAAACAGAAAAATCCTCTGCACATCCACTTTTTTTTTAATTAAAAAAATTCCCCCCTTTTCCCGCAATTTTCTCTCTCCTCCTTCTTGGATCTAATGTGAAGGAACCCAACCCTGCCGATCATCACTTTCTCAGAGATTCACATCCGCCACCGTTGACGGAGGAGAAGGCGGCGGAGGACGACGACGAAGAACAACTCATAAATGGCGAGGAACGGCGGCGGCGGTGGTGGTGGTGGTGGAGGAGTGGCGGCGGTGGTGACGTTTAGACTCGTGGTTACCTCGTTTGCCGTCGCTCTCACTCTCTTCTTCTCTCTTCCTTTCCTTTTCTCCGCTCATCCGACTTACTCTCGCGACGTCGCTTCCTCTGTAAGCTTCCTTCTCACTCTCTTGATTGATTTAATTTTAGATCGCGGTAAATTGTTAGTGTGATTGAAGTTTCTGTTTTTTTTTTTTTTTTGTCAGTTGGATTAAATGCTGCAGTAAATGTTTAATGATTACTCGTTAAATAATTACTGTGTATTAATTTAGTTCTGATCTTTAATTATTGTAAATGTGAATAATTCGTTCCTTAATTTTCTTTATCCCTGTGAAATTAGATTGGAATTTTCGATGAAAGATTGATTTGAGATGATGATAATTGTATGATCATGTGGAATTTTGAATGATACTGACAAAAATGTTGTCACTGATCTTATTTGGAAGTGTTAGTAGGTTTTAATTCTTGTTAGCGTGATCGATACGAGGTTTTTGGTGACGGATTGTTTTTAGTATCACCATGTGGAATTTTGAATGACACCGACCAAAAATGTTGTTAGTGAATGTATCTGGCATTGTAGGTGATCACTGTCGTAAATGTTAATTCACTTGTTCTGATTGAATCCCGGCTGTTGAATAGATACTAGGTTTTCGACTGTAATTAGGTAAAAAAAGAGAGGTGGTGAGCATGATTGACTATCAAGTGCAAAATTATTCATATTGAAGATATATATGAATGAGCGTGGCTATAATGAAATTGACAAATTGTTGGCGGAGCAGAAGAGATACACATTCTGGTCTTGATATCGAGTTGTGGATAATATGTTACATTTCTTACTTAAGAACTTCACTTTCCTTGTGAAAGTGACGGTGTTTTGAAGTGAATTACTCTGAGTGAGGAAAAGAAAAACCTTAATGTTTCATTATCACCAGTGAAATTAATCTAATAACACCACTTACCCCGACTAATAATCAAAGTTCCAGTAAAAACATTAGAAAAGAGTAAAAGCCTTTAGATCCAATTCGTATTCATTTTCAGCTATGCTTAATGACTTGGACTATTTCTGTCGAGTTTTAGAACTACTTTTGCATTCAGCTTTAGAGCTGTTGATTTCTCACAGATTGTTGTTTGTTTCCCTTTGTCTCTTTTTTTTTTTTTTTTGTATTGTTTACCCTAAGCCAAATTCATGTTCAGGGTATATTTGCTAAGGCAATTGAACTTGGAACTTCTGTTCTACTTCTATATATTGATGACACATTGAACAATTTTTCTGTTATGTGAAAATAGGGTCTCAGTGGCCAGTTGATTGGTGGTGGATTAATGCGGAGGTCAGTGCTGGCCCTTAAATCTGATCCACTAAAGCCGAGGGTTGATCAGCTTAAGAAACAAGCTGATGATCACAGGAATCTTGTTTTGGCATATGCATCCTATGCTAGGAAGCTCAAGCTTGAAAATTCCAAGATGCTGCGGGTTTTTGCTGATCTCTCACGAAACTACACGGATCTGTTAAGAAAACCAGCTTACCTTGGTCTTTTCGAGTCTGATACTGCAACTATTGATGAATTAATGCTCAGGCAGTTTGAGAAGGAGGTTAAAGAGCGGATTAAGCTTACTAGGCAAGTGATTGCGGAAGCCAAAGAATCTTTTGATAACCAGCTTAAAATCCAGAAGCTCAAGGATACAATCTTTGGGCTGAATGAGCAGTTAACAAAGGCAAAGAAACAAGGTGCTTTCTCAAGCTTGATTGCTGCGAAATCAATACCCAAGAGTGTCCATTGCCTCTCAATGAGGTTGATGGAGGAGCGCATTGCTCGCCCGGAGAAGTATTCCGATGAGGGCAAACCCCCTATGCCAGAGTTGGAGGATCCTAACCTTTACCACTACGCTATATTTTCTGATAATGTGATTGCTGCCTCTGTAGTTGTAAATTCAGCCGTGAAAAATGCGAAGGACCCTTCTAAACATGTGTTTCATGTTGTGACCGACAAGATGAATCTTGGGGCAATGCAAGTTATGATGAAGATGAAAGACTACAGTGGAGCTCACATTGAGGTGAAAGCGTACGAGGACTACACATTTTTGAATTCCTCATACGTACCAGTTCTTAAGCAGCTTGAGTCTGCAAATTTGCAGAAATTCTACTTCGAGAATAAACTAGAGAATGCAACAAAAGACACTACCAACATGAAGTTTAGGAACCCCAAGTACCTGTCTATGCTGAATCATTTAAGGTTTTATCTGCCTGAGATGTATCCCAAATTGCATAGGATTTTGTTTTTGGATGATGACATTGTTGTGCAGAAGGATTTGACTGGGCTGTGGGAGAATGACATGGATGGGAAGGTTAATGGTGCAGTGGAGACATGTTTTGGATCATTCCACAGATATGCACAGTACATGAACTTCTCACATCCCCTGATTAAAGAAAAGTTTAACCCAAAAGCATGTGCATTTGCGTATGGTATGAACTTCTTTGATCTGGATGCATGGAGAAGGGAAGGTTCCACTGAACAATATCATTACTGGCAAAACATGGTAAGTTTTGCACTTGTTTTTGGCTACCTCATGGTTTTATTTTTCCCATGGCCGTTGGAGATATTTTAGTGCTTTTTTTTTTAATTGTTATGTTAAACATGTCTAGTGGATTTCCTAGTCCTTATTTAGTTTAGTCGAGGATTTTATGGATTAAATGCTCTCTGTTTCAACTACGGACTTACGGAGTATGAGCTAAGAACAGTCATCCTCATAATTCATAGTATCAAGTCGAGTATAGTTCTAAATGAATTCAAATGCAATTGAATTCGCTAGTCTTTGAAGTACCCATGGGCATCATGTTCAATATCTTCTGGCCAAACTTTTAGGTTTTGACTATCGTATATATTGCATCCCATGCTAGTTTGTCTGTACTTTTTGTTTGTTGATTTAGGCTTAGAAAGGATACACTGCGAACAAGTGTCAGCCTACCTGTTGCAGCGTGTATGTACGTCTGTTTAGCTTTTCCGTACTTTCACATTGTAACAAGCGTTTTGATTCAATTGCAGAATGAAAATCGAACACTGTGGAAACTTGGAACCTTGCCACCAGGTTTGATCACATTCTACTCAACAACGAAGCCACTGGACAAGTCATGGCATGTTCTTGGACTTGGTTACAATCCAAGCATTAGCTGGGACGAAATAAATAATGCTGCCGTTGTTCACTTCAACGGTAATATGAAGCCATGGCTTGATATTGCCATGAGCCAGTTTAAACCACTTTGGACGAAGTATGTGGACTATGAGAATGAGTATGTACAGGGGTGCAACTTTTCTCGATAAACTTGCTTCGCACAATTTTGCTCTGCAAGCGATCAAGTTTGTGGGGTTCTCTACCACTCCGCCTTCTTGAATTTAGTCACAATTCTTTTGCAGCCTAGGATTTTTTTTTTCTTTCCCAAGTGTAGAAATCCTCCGTACCGTATGGACTCAGCATTCTTCTTTAGTTTCGATTTTCACCATTGTTATCTGAAATTTGTCATGTAGGGGTTGATGAAACTATAGTTGAGACTCGTAGGGGTGTTCATTTCGGTTAACCGAACTGAATTGTGCTTCAGAGTTTATGATATACCACGAAATGTATATTTCTCATAAACGTATTGCCTATTATTAGTTGCTTTGCTTTTATTTTTACGGCTTTAGTAGACTTTGCAACCCATCTCGACAGTTACGATAGTAGTAATGACTAATGAGTAATGTGGTTTGATTGTGGATCGGAATCCAGGGGGATTAAATCGACTGCAATGAGACTGGAGAAATACTTGAGTGAAGGATTGTCGTTTATTCTTTTTCTTTTTGATTACTGATTCTGACGAAGTGACAGCCTGACGGGTTGAAGAATACGTAATTTTTGCCACTGGTTTGCATCACTATAATAATAAATGGGTGCTAATTAAACAAGTCCATATTTTACACTTGAATGTTTTATATCTCCATCAAAGTTTTTCTAGTGTTCATAATTGACAACCAAACGACCACTGAAATGAATTACGAATCACAAATACTTAAATTTTGACCAAAATCAACAACAGACGACTTTTTGTGACAAAAATCTCATCTCCGTAGTTATGAATGAAACACCAATAATCCATTTAAGCTCGTTTCAATATAATGAAAGTGAAACTATTGTAAGAAGATCCAGCAAGCCCCAAAGGGTCCGTCAACAACTGAGTGCATTATTTGCTAGAGCATAGCACTGATTGGTAGCAACTTTTTAGCACTGATTGCTCTGCTAAGATAATATGTTCTAGGACGTTTCCCAAACTCAACGGAGCAGTTAACAATTGCGAGTCAGTCCTAGATTGGGATATGCCGAATCCTTAAAAATAGCATATTTGTCACAGGCTCAAGACGAGGACTGGCCTAAACTTGCGCATCTGTCATTGCGTACTCAAAGATGCGCATTCTTGAGCCAAAAATATCCCAGCCTCAAATCATCAAGCTCAAACTTTGTAGAAGATGATAATGCAAAACAGACAAGGATTCCAATTCTAACCTAAAGAACTGATGCAGCATATTTGCAGAGTGCAGACTGCAGCTACAGCAAATTGAGAAATAAGGCACAACAGAAAACGAGAAATTGCAGATTACGCAGGAAACGCTATTAAAACATTGGTCTAAAACACCATGATTAACCGCATATTTCCACCCAGATACGTGACCATTACACTTCACAGCTTAAATCAGGTCATTAATCATCCCTACAATGCACAACAAACTGAGCTCTATGGTACTCCAAAATAATGCTCACACTACCTAACGACTATTATACCCCCACTGCCAAAACTCAGATAATATAGATCATAACTCATACTATCTTCCCCGTCTACCTAGAAACTATTTAATAAGACATGGCAATTCAATGTATGAAACATTACCAACATTCATTAATGTGTTACTCAAGCCTGTACTGCTACTCTTGGTGCCTTTGCTGACACAAAACCCGACCCACCACCACGGTTCGTGCGGCCAGATCTGTTTCCTGTTTGATCACTCCTCTGGTAACCTTCTTGCCAGTTCTGGTATCCTCTACCACCACCCCTGCCTCCGTACTCACTCTTGTTGCTCTCTCCCTGTTCATGGCGATTATGATATTCTCTGCCACCACCCCTGCCTCCGTACTCACTCTTGTTGCTCTCTCCCTGTTCATGGCAGTTTTGGTATTCTTTACCACCACCCCTGCCTGCGTACTCACCCTTGTTGCTCTCTCCTGATCCATAACCTCTGCCTGCACCATGAACTCCACGCCCTCTACCTCCTTCACCCCTGAAACCACTGCCACCTCTACCTGGAGGATATCTTCCACGATTGTTTCCACCAAATGAAGTTCCTTAATTTCAGCAAATGAAAACAGGACACACAAGTTAAATTAAATTCTTTACTGTATAATATAATATTTTCAGAGCACACATTTTGAAACATCATAACAGATATGTGAAGGGAATTCTCCAGCGCATCCAACCCTTTTTTTGGAGAGAGAGGGGGGAAAGAGGGGGGGGGGGTCAGTATTTTTCAAGCTAAGAATCACAATAGACGAAACTACCTCGAGTAGCTGTAGATCTTTTCTCCTCCATCGTAACTTTATGTCCATCAATGATAATGCTAATTGCCTGCATTTACAAAGTGTTATTAGAGATCACTAAATCATCATGTACCAAAAAAGTTTACATGCCATCCACAGAAACAACCATTTTTCAAATTGCCATCTTCTAAAATCAATACTTAATAGTTTATATTCACAACATGCACGACTAGCAGCCTTTGCAGAATATGAGGACCAATCATATATGGCTTTCATTTAACCACATTGGAGAAGGAGACTGCCTCTATTAAAGAAAATTTAACAATGAGGAAAGACAATATCTTACAGATAACATCAACATTGATATAACCAACTGAATCCCAGGTCTGATCAGAGGCAGTGCAATTCAGCTTATTGAAACAGCTTGCTTAGGAGTCAATCACTACTTAAGAATTTGATTGGTCAAGTACACAATCTCAACAACGAATTCGCAGACAAATTCCACAGAAGAACAGACGAACTCCAAAGCCATACCTCTATAGCGCTTCGTGCAGCATCCGCAGTTTCGAATTCCACGAACGCATAGCAAAACAATGCCTAGCCAACAAAAGTCCAGAATATATAAGTACCGGGAACAAGAAAACAAACATCATTTCTATAAGCCAAAACCAAGAGAACATAAAGAAAACCTTAGAGTGCCGAATTTGGATACCACCACTCTTGATCGGACCAAACCACTGGAAAGCTTTTTCAACCACAGACATTTGCACATGCGTGGGCAGATTTCTTGCATATATTGAATGGCCTTCACCTGCTAGGTAAAAAGGGAGGGGGAGCAATAAGATATATTATATACTAAAAGCAAGAAAACACCATCAAAATTCAATACCATTTACAAATAGAGATCATAACAAAATGAGCACAATAGAAGTCTCAGCTACCTTCTGTGGCTTGAATATTCCCAACATTTTCTGCAGTTAAAGATGGGGCAGACGCAACTGAAATAGAAGCTGGAGCTACAGGCACTTGACGATCTTGCACCTTAGACACAGATTTTTTAGGACTTGGGGATGCCATCGTAGCAGGAGCCTCTTTCATTACCTTAAACACCACAATTATGTCAAGGCCATTGCCATAATAAAAAGAGTTTCAGAGAAATAAATTTCATACAGCATCAATATACATGCATTGAGTGGAAAGACAATCTATTCCTCGCAAAACTCAAATCACCATAATCTAGTAATCATCTATTAACAACTATTCTTAGGCTGTCCAGTATGACCGTTGAGATGACATATACGTTTGCAAGCAAGCACAACTCTAGCACATACATAAATTTATATGGATGTGATAGTGTACATCAGTTGCACAGAAAAGTCCCGATATAATAAAAAGAAAAAAGATTACTTACAATTGAAGCATATGACTTCTTTGGAGTATCCACCACCTTAGCATTTGATTCAACCATCACCCAGGATTCCTGTGGAGCTTCATCAACCACCTCAGCTACTGGCTCTTCCTCTTTAACTTGAACCTCCTCACTCTCTTCCACTACAGATACCTCTCCATTCTCACACGGGTTGTACACTTCACCATTGGACTGCTCACTAACAGGAATATCTGCTACTGGAGGGGCTTCTTCTAAACAATGCAATAAACAAAATAAGAAGCGGCATCAAGTAAGATTATTAAGCAACTATAACCTCAAAACAGCACCAACAGTCCAACACCAAAGAAACATGCCATTACCCTGACTTGATGTGATAGGAACTATACCACCATCCTGCTCCTCAACACTATGCTCTTCAATACTATCAGGAATGTCATCTACATATCTGAATATGTCATTCAAAACATAGTATCCATTCTCTTGCGGAGCTAGTAAAAAAGTCTGACAGAAATTCCGCCTTGAACTATCCCCGTTCACCATGGAACCAGCAACAAAAACAATAACACCCCCATTAAGAGATTGTTGTGCATCAACAGACTTGATTTCTGCCTTCAAAACTCCATAAGACTGTATCTTTGCATCAATTGCCTGAATCATTTTGTAACACAAAGCCTCCAATAAAAATCGAGCAGAGAACACAACAGAAACAGAGGCATACATAAAAAAAATGCAACATTTACTTGCTAAACCGACCAACTAATCATAAGCTTATGACAAACGAACATTCATACATCATGATTCATAAATGTCGTACCCATCCCTGAGCTTCCACCCCAAACATGTATCACCAGTTTCACCACCATCAAAAATATACATAAATACAAAGAGAACACAAAAGCGAACCAACAGCTGTCACGGCTACTGCATCCCACATTTTATACAGCAACACACCAATTCTATTTTGTCTCAAAACCGATTCAAATGAAACCCCTTGACAAGGGAGCTTCACAATATCGATTCAAAGGCACAATTAGATCGTAACAAATCAACAAACAACAGCTACACTATTATCATACATCCGAAAGACATATTCCTACATACATTACCATTCCGACCCCAGAATCACAATTACGACGAAACATAAACCAATCATTTCTATCTCTAACCATAAAAAATAAAATAAAAACAACAACCAAACATGAAACAAGAATAGAAGCTCACTGCCATAGTGGTAGTAACACCCATAAGCCCGCGACGGGGGTCGACACGGCTCATCATACTCGTATTCTGGTAAAACCGATGCACCAACTCCGGCGACAAATCCAGTATCGTATAATACTGCCTTGCAAACGCTTCACCAACCTAACACACCACCATTTTTACCACAAATCAACACAAAATAACATGATAAAACCCTAATTTGCGCATTTCGTTAAAAAAAAAATCAAATAATTACAATAAAAGGAAGAGAATTTCATACAATTTGAGGAGAATGAACGACGTCGACGATTTGTTCTGCTTCTGCTCCCATTTTTTCTCTACAAAACAACAAAAAATCCCCAAATATGAACAAATGTAACAAATAATACGAAAAAATCGACGAAAATAAAGCGTTAGGGTTTGCGATCAGATCAATGCGCGAAATTCAGATGAGAAAGAGAGAGAGTACCTTGTACGTGAAGCGATTGAAGCGCGCGAGGGTGACGGCGAAGAAGTGGACGACGGAGAAGAGATAGGAGAGAGAAAATGACGGCGGTTAGAGAGGAAGAATTGAGCGGAGAGATTCTCTCTCCTCGCCGTGGGCGGCGAGGCGAGGGTTAGGGTTTTTGGTAAGAGGGGTTGCGCGGTGGTAGAGTGAGAAGGAAGCAGAGAGAGAAAGAGTGTGAAAGTGTGTGTGTGTGTGTGGAGTGGAAGGGGAGACTGGAGAGAGATTGTGAGAGTGAGAGAGGGGAATAAAATAAGAGAGACTTCTAGAAGACGTTTTGGTGTGACTTGAGGAAGTGGTTGAGTGTGATGGATTGGTGAACAAGTTTTGGGTTTCTTTCCCCTACATTCCCCCAAATGTATGCAGCCCAAGTCCAAGTTTTTAGATTCGAGTGTGTTTGGCCTACCAGAGTCCTCCTAGCTTGTTACGGTTGTTTTAAGCCGAAAGATTATTAGAAAAATGAAAACGTTGCTTTGAGATTAGATGGTTTAATCATGGATTATGAAAGTTAGATTCGAATCAATTTTGGAATAGTTTAATCGAGCACTCAACTATCTGTCTTTCCCACTTACGAAAGACATTTTTATTCTTTCCCCTTATCACTCATAACTATCCCTCTCCCACGTCGACACCTATTGTGACATGTTTGTTGTTAACCATGATGGAAATACGGTAGAGTCACGTGTACGCCATTTCACTCATTTGTGACTTTTGATATAGGCGTTACATTCTTGGATGAATATGATAACCTTTTATAAACGAACATAAAATTTGATATATACTCAATAATACTCCTATCATTTGACTTTTGTGAGTAGTTGTTCACTTTGAAGTGGGAAAATATCCATAAAAAGACAACCGACATAGATGATTTCAATTCCTAAACCTTAAAACAAGGTTGTAGCGATTTCAATTCATAAAATTTGGGAACCAAAGTGAACCCTTGTAAATTGTTCACAAAGCATTCACCCAAATCACATACCAAACGACAACCCAGAACCAATCTAACCAGAAATGCTCTTCTGCAATTACTCCTATACGCAGTGACTAGTATATTTTACCATAAATTACAGTCTCTACACCACCACCAGTCACCACCATCCTACTACCCACAAAAAGAATCTGAGAAAGCGAAGAGAAATAAGCAATAAAACATGTCAAACAAAAATCAAGCCAAAAATATCTGTCAAAATCTCAGTACCACTTTTTTGATTTACCGAAATATGGCTATGAAATGTTTGGAGAATCATGTGCCATCTTCTCTCTAATGCCCGTGACAAGCATGCTAGAAATACAGTATACAACGAAATAACCTCACAACCTTCTTACGGAAAACAACAACATTTATCTAGTCGAGAGTCCACATCTTAGAGGCAAACACACCTTATTGTTTGCTTTCCAAGTCGATAATAGGGTTTAAACTTAAGACTTGCATGAGCCTTGTGAATAAAGACGGTCTTACACTGATGCCAGACTCCCCAGCATCCCCGACTTCAGCATTACATTCAACCACCTCCCAGGAGTCCTGTGAAGAAGTTTCATCGACAGTCTCAGGTACTGGCTCTTCCTCTTCAACTTTCACTTCGACTTCCTCTTTCTTGTCCTCTACAAATAATTCTCCATTCTCGCACAGGTTGTATTCTTCACCATTCGACTGCTCACTGATGCGAAAATCTGCCACTGGAGGGGCTTCTTCTAAACAAAACAATAAAACAGTATGAAGAAGAGGCATTACACTACGTTATTAATTAGCAACTGTAACTCCAAAACAGCAGCAGCCTGAAAGAGACATGACATTACCTTGACTCAGTGTGATAGGTCCTATGCCACCATCCTGCTCCTCAATACTAACAGGAACGTCATCCACATATCGGAATATGTCATCCAAAACATAGTATCCTCCATCTTGAGGAGCTATAAAAAACGTCTGAGTGAAACTCCGCGTTGAATCATCTTTATTTACCATGGAACCAGTAACAAGAACAATAATTCCCCCAGCACAAGAATCTTGAGCATCAACAAACTTGATATCTGCCTTTAATCTTCCATAAGACTGTACCTTTTCATTGATTGCCTGAATCAATTTATAATACAGACCCTCTGATAAGTGATAAGGATCATGTAAAGACAAGGATCATGTAAAAACAAGGATCATGGAGATCATGGTCATGATGATCATACTGGACCATTGTCCAATGTACAAAAGGCAAGTTACAAGGCTGCTCTTCTATCACATGGAATAGAGTTGGAGACTGTGAAGTATAAGTCAAGCCAAAGATTAGACAGACCAAAGACAGGGCCATACATAGAAAATGCGGCGCTAATCTAATAAACAGACAATTAAACATGAATCTTGACATTGCCATGGACCAAATCGACCAAGCCACGCCAGGTGTGGCTTGGTCAATTAGGCCTGTGACGATAGGGCCACCTTTAAACATACTCTTATGACTTCTGAGTAATGAACAGTCGTACAAGATGATTTACAGACTATCTTACGCCTCCCTGGGCTGCCATTCCAAACATGTATCACCAGTTCACCACCATCAAAACATACAGAACAATTAAGTAAAGCACGAAACCAAACCATCAACTCTTACAGCCACTGCATTACACAAATGTTAGACAGCAAAACACTCATTCCATTCTGTCACGAAACTGACTGCCCTCCAAAATTTCACATACAGCTTAGTCAATCATAATATTGAAACGAAACCCCTGCATAGCACAAAAGGGAAGCAATAAACCTTATTGAGTCAACAAACAAAAGCTAGTCAGCTACATTATTACTATACACCCAGGCGGCAGATTGCTACGTAGATTACCATTTGGATAGCGCACATCACAATTCACGAACATGATGAAACAGAAACCAATAGTTTTAAAACTTCGCTCTAAATATACCAAAAAAACAACAACCAGATATAGGACAAGAAGAGAAGCTCACCTCCATGGTAGTCGTAGAACTCATGACCCCACCAGGGTGGTTGGCACGGCCCATCTTACTTGCATTTTGGTAAAAATGATACACCATCGCCGGGGTCTCCTGCAGTATCTTGTAATATTGCCTCGCAAACGCATAACCAACCTAACCACCATCATCATAATCACGATTAACACAACTAACAAGCGCAAAAACCCTGATTCACACATTTTCGTTCACAACAAAAGAATAAGGAAATAATAAACGGGAGAAAAATTCATACAGTTTTAGCAGAAAGAACTGCAGATTCGGGTGCTGCTGCCACTTTCTCCCTACGTACAATGCCAAAAATCAAACAAAGATGTAAAAAACAGTTGCAAAACATACGAAATTATAGTGTTAGAGTTTGAAATAGGGAACAATGCAAAAAATAGAGTACCTAGAGATAGGACGTATACAAACATTCTGCTCCTCAGTACTAACAGGAACATCATCCAGACATCTCAAAATGTCATTCAAAACATAATAACCTTGGTCCTGCGGAGCTAGAAAAAAAGTCTGGCTGAAATTCCGCCTTGAAGCACCCTCATTCACCATGGAACCAGTAACAAGAACAATAACTCCCCCATCATGAGATTCTTGTGCATCAATAAACTTGATATCTGCCTTCAAGCTTCCATAAGACTGTATCTTCTCATTGATTGCCTAACTCGTTACACAACAGAGAAACTCCAATAAGCATAAAGGAAAAAATCAGGACCATACATTGAAAATGAGGCACTTATGAGTTATTAACAGTCATACAAGATGATTCACACACGACTCATGCATCTTCGAGCTGCCATCCTAATTCCTAAACATATACTCGTATAACCACTACACGTCTCCACCACCAACAAAACATATAAAATTGCTCAATTCCCATTTTGTCACAAACTTAATTGTTTGATTAACCATGACATTAAATGAAATCCCTTGATAGCGGAGCCACACAATATCTTTTCATTGATTGCCTGAATCAGGTCATAACACGGAGCCTCCAATAACCATCAAGCAAAACAAAACATACCAACAACAAGCGTACCAAAAAAAAAAAAACAGGATCATACATAGAATATGAGGCACTTGTGAGTTATCACTTGTATGAGTAATAAGCAGTCATACAAGATGATTCACAGACGTATCCTGCATCCCCAAGTTGCCATCTCAAACATAAATTATCACTGCACCACCATCTAATCATACAAAATCGCTCGAGAAACCCAAAACCAAACCACCAGCTGTTACGGCTACTACATTACACATGTTAGACACCAACACACTCAATTTTCATTTTGTCACAAGCTCGACTGTTTGAGTAACCATTACACTAAAACGAAAGCCCTTGATAGCGCAGCGTCACAATATCGATTCAATAGGCAAAAATACAACTTAATGCGTCAAAAAACAACAGTTACATTATCACTATATAACCTATGAGTCAGATTACTACATACATTACCAAATCGAAAACACACATCACAATTCACAAACATGCCGAGAACAGAAACAAATCGTTTCTAAATTTAGCCCTAAAGCGTAAAGCCTAAAGTCCCTAAACCAAACAACAAAGACATCAAAAAATGTAGAACAAGAAGAGAAGCTCACATTCACGGTAGTAGTTAAACCCATGACTCCACTACAGGTTTCGACACGGCCCAGCCTACTTGAATCCCGGTAGAACCGACTCACAAACTCCGGCGTCTGCTGCATAATTGTGTAATACTGCATTGCAAATGCATCACCAACCTAACACACCACCATTTAACCATTTACAATCATAAATTAACACACACAAAAATAAAAACAATCACAAAAACCCTAATTTGCGCAATCCGCTAACAAAAACAAATAATCATAATAAAAAGAAGAAAAATTCATACAATTTCAGCCGGACGAAGGGCGTAAACGGATGGTTCTGGACCTGTACGTGCTATTGGTGCCATTTTTACGCTACAATCAAGAATGCCACAATTCATCAAAGAATTGAATAAAGCGTAAAACTTACGATACGGTAATGAAAAAAATTAGGGTTTGCAATCGAGAGAAATGCGCAAAATTCAGAGGATAGAGAAATAGAGAGTACCTGGTATACGAAGGGAGTTGAGCGCGGTAGGGTTTGGGCGGAATTGGGGTGGTTTCCGGTGAGGGAGTATGAGGCGGAGAGCGAGGAGAGAGAAATCGAAGGCGGTTAACGCGGAGGAAGATTACCGGAGAACGCCGTGTACGGTGGACGGGGGGAGGGAGGAGGAAACAGAGGAAGAAAGCTGCGGAAGCGTGAGTGGTAAGGAACTGTGGCGAGAGTGAAAGAGTCAAAGAGAAGGAATATTTGATAGCTTTGGGATTTTCAATTTTCCGTACCATTCGCACGATAAGGATTTTTACTTGGATACTTGTAGCCCAGCCCACATCGGGTGGTCTAGTCCAACTTTGAGTTATTGAGTGAGTTTGGACTACTAGAATCCTCCCTAAATTATAGTTTACGCCTTGACGGATTCCTTTTTTTTCCGCCCAACATAGGAACAGCTAAATAGCTAATATTGCGGGGGGATAGGGGGTACGAATGCCTCTTTCAATATGCGTGTTCGTATATAGTATGGTTTTGAGTATGGACATCACAATAGGATATCGAAAAACGTGTGCATGTTTGGTTTGCTATTTGTTTAGTATTTTAACCTGGCGAAACCCGGTTTCTAAGGTAAGGGTCATCAGTTGAGCCGGGGCACGGGACACCTCGCGAACAAGTCTCGAACTGTAAAGACAACATTACACGGATCATGATTTTTACACTCTGCGCATTGAAATTTATCATTTTCATTGTAAGTCACATTTCCTAATGACATGCCACTATCACAAGTAGGACTGTAAATATCAGTATTGAGAGTTTAAAAATCACTACCCAATTTTTTGTTAAAACAACCATTACCATTCTCAAAACCCTATTTGCGTATCTTTTCAGGAGCGAAGATAGGTTTTCGGTAAAGCAGATAAATATAGGCATGAATTGGGTTTATGCTTTATAATCGAGTATATAAACATATACGGAGTAGTAGTAGTTTTAAGTATCCCGATAAAGGTTACGAGCTCAATTTTGACTTCTTTGGGACAATTCCCACAATTGGGTTCGATTTCGGGAGGATGAAGTCAGATTATTGATTTTGCCACATGGCAGTATTGGCATACGAAATGTACGCGTACAGACACACTATACGTATCATTCTATCTAGACTCTCGTATTGTTTTTTCTCTGTCTCTCATCTTCCTAAATACCTCCCTCTCCAATTATATTCTCACACCAATCTACCCATAAATTCCTTTTTGAATTTAATTTGTTTCGCAGTACAAATAGAGTAGTTTCACCGTAAATTCCAGTCTTCATTATTACGCGGCCATGCATCCGTGATCGGTGATCCGACCCACAAAAAATCTGAGAAAATATCTGTGTATATATGTCTTATGTCTACCAAAAATCAAACCAAAAATATCTATGTTCATAAAAAATCAGAGTATGTAGTGTCGTTTCGCTGAAGCTGGAAGATGAAGTGTTTGGAGATCATGTGCATGCAATATGTGCGTGACAAGCTAGCTTCCGCGATAAGGTACATATATATGGAGTATATACTGTCCTTATATAAGTTTTTGTACACGTCTTTTATAATGAGCATGATTGCCAGGTGTGCCTTTCTTCTTGTAGTAGAAACTAGAAGAGACTCGACATACATTGTTGTGTCTTTTTCGTATACTCTCCACTCTCCACTCTCCACTCTCCACCTTCAACGTTTTTCATTCATTATTGGTCCCACACTCCCACATATATATTGACTCGTTTTGGTAGTAGTCCATGAGGATATGACTATGTATACTCTCCACTCTCCACCTTCAACGTTTTTCATTCATTATTGATACCACATATATATTGACTCGTTTTGGTAGTAGACCATGAGGATATGACTATAAGAAATTAAGAATGGTCAACATTCAAGGTCGGGTTGTGTGAGAGCATTGTTAATGGATATCGGGTTAAAATGTGGTATTCATTTTCTCTCACCTACTTTTTAGATTTGTTTATCATTAGGCTACACATACACCAGGTGTATGTGAATTTTTTTCACACCATTTTTCTATTGGTCCAAAAAAAACATTTTAATAAAATAAAAAAAAAGATTCCTCTTTCAAAAGAATTTTAATTTTAAATCAAAAAATAATATTTAAAATTTGAATTTTGAATTCTGAATTGGGACACTACAAATCATCATTACCAATAACTTTGCACAGACTCCAAGAAGATTGCTATTTTCCGAGAAAACATGTTAATAAAAGTTTGCTATTTCCCGAGAAAATGTGTTGATAACAGTGTATTGGATTTTTGATACTAATAATATTAATATGAAACAACCCAATAGTCGCTAGGTTAATTAAGTAAATCTTATCTTTGACCACCCGTGTTCGTATCCTGACGTGTGTTTTTCTTCATCTCCGACTTTCTTTAATTCTTTACATTGCACAAATAATTTTTTTAAAAAAAATTGTTTTAATGTTTGAATGCACTCGTTTCATTTATAATAATTATTAGACGACATGTAGATTTGCCGTATCTTTTTGTGCTTTTTTTACGGTTATGTAATTAAATAACTTCGACGGTGACTATATATTCGACTTTCGCTTAAATATTTCGGGGCTCAACTTGAGAGTTTCGCTAAGGGCCCCCAAAGTCTCCAAGACGGGCCTGGGCTAATTACCAATCATTTCATGTGAAACTTGAATAATACTAGATAATACTCGATTACTCCTTGAAATAATAAAATGTTAATGGATACGAAGCATGTTATTCAACATATACTATTTCATGATCAAAATTGGCTTTATAGCATATAGCTGTTTTACATTCAATTGACATACAATTTATGTTATAGATTTAATAGCTAGGGAGTATAAAGTTTCATTGTAATGTAAGTATATATATATGGAGTATAAGGTTTCACTGTAGTAATAATAATAATAGTTTCGAAAGCAATTGAGATAAAAAATAAATTGTTTTATTAGCACCGTGTAATATTTAGTTGTGTGGATGATAGAATGTGAACATGTGTGCTTGTTTTATGAAATCTTTAGATTATTTAAAATATAAGATATATCTTGAAGGAAATGTCAAGTAATCATAATTTTTTAATGTATACTAAAAATTACATGATTTAAATAAAAACACATACAATTGTACTACTCTAGTGTGTTAGCAATCAACAATTTTGGCTTGTTATAATATACAACTACTTGACATAATGGGATAGTCTAGGGCGGCCTTTAGCATAGTAGGGCCCCCGTTTTTTTGGGCCCAATATCTTATAAGTTTGTACATATAGAGAAAAGATGTGAATGTAGTCATTAAAATTCGTCTAGCCTAGCGGTTCACATTCCATTTCTGCCAAAACACTATGTCTGGGGTTCAATTTGGGGTTCAAATCGGGCCAAGCTCAAATATTGTGGCTTTTTATATTTTCTTTTCCAATTGGACATTTTCTATTTTTGGAGAGGCTCTTTTCTATTCACTTTGTATAGAAACCGAACTTCCTTCTATATATTTTTTTTTCATGCATAGTGTTTATTTTCAATCAAGATGAACATTTCGCCTAAGGCCCTCTAAATCTTAGAGACGGCCATTGTGAGCAGAGATGGTGCACTTGTTGACTTATGAGTATTACCATGGAGCAGAGAGAAAGGGATAAGAGTTTTTTTTTTTTTTTTTGAGAGGGAAAGGGATAAGAGTTGAGAAAAGAAGAAATGGGAAAATCTAATGATTTGCATGAGTTCTCATATAAGGGTTATATGAACCATATCCAGTTAATAAAACTATCTAATGTAAAATATCTATTACAGTCTCAAATTAATAATATTAGTTTCATAGGATATTTAAATCGGAAATCAATTTGTTTTATTGGCAACGAGTAGAAAGGGCTTGCTTGATGACTTTCTAAGACTAAGAGTCATTGTCGAAGTGTTGAACCTGTATGCCATCCACAATAGTCTTTAGTCAATTTGTTTTTGACCTAAATTTTTCCGGTTCACAATTATTCAATTTTTCTGATGTAATTCACAATTGTGAAAGTTAATGTTTCAATGTTAAATTCTTACTAGCATTTGACCATTCCTCGCACCATAACTATCACTAGTTCCTCAGATTGGTGAAATGACACCATCGACTCCGAGTATGATTTTTTATTGTCACTCTAATGCACTCGTCTCTAGCATAAATACATTTGCACGTCGGCCGCTGTGAGCAGAGATGGTGCACTTGTTGACTTATGAGTGTTACCATGGAGCAGAGAGAAAGGGATAAGAGTTGAGAAAAGAAGAAATGGGAAAATCCTAGACGTTGGTTCTCTAATCTAATGATTTGCATGAGTTCTCGTATAAGGATTATATGAACCATATCCAGTTAATAAAACTATCTAATGTAAAATATTTATTACAGTCTCAAATTAATAATATTAGTTTCATAGGATATTTAAATCGGAAATCAATTCGTTTTATTGGCAACGAGTAGAAAGGGCTTGCTTGATGACTTTCTAAGACTAAGAGTCATTGTCAAAGTGTTGAATCTGTATGTCATCCACAATAGTCTTTAGTCAATTTGTTTTTGACCTAAATTTCTCCGGTTCACAATTATTCAATTTTGAGGATGTAATTCACAATTGTGAAAGTTAATGTTTCAATATTAAATTCTTTCTAGCATTTGACCATTCCTCGCACCATAACTATCACTAGTTCCTCAGATTGGTGAAATGACACCATCGAGTATGATTTTTTATTGTCACTCTAATGCACTCGTCTCTAGCATAAATACATTTGCACGTCTTCCTTATTTCTCATGAGAAGAATTCATAAAATTACCACGGGCACACATTCGCACTTTTCAGTAACTCTCCGTCTCTTACCCATATTTTCCACAACAAAGAGGACAAGCACCTATATCATTTATCGTTCCATAGTTCTTTTTATAACTTCTTGAATTTTTTTGCAAGTGAATAGCTATTTGAACAGTTTCGAAATTTAGCTTAATAGTTTCTAAATGTAGCAATTCACTCATTACCAACAATTGGTAATGTTTAATTAAGAGATTTATTGTATCATTTTTGTGCATTAAAATATAACACTAAATTAAGTACTTATTTAGAAACTAAAATATGATTAATAGAGATGACTATTGAAGTCCAAAAAAAAATTGAGAAGAATATGAGCAACAATTAGGAGATAAACTACCAGAGATGGCTTAGATGTCTCAAACTAAAACTAATATTATACAAGAGGTCTGAGATACTAAATTTTGCAATAACAATGGTAGAGAGCCAATAGATTTGAAAATTTCGCAACAGCGGTGCTAGAGAGCCAAGAGATTTTTAAATACATATTAAATCTCCCTACATAGAGCCGAGAGACACGAGATGGTAACTCGCCATAATTCGAAACTAGAGAGTGAAGAGACATGAGACACTAAATCTCAAAACACCGAAACTAGAGAGGACTCTATTGTACCGCCTAATGAAACATTTGGATACCAAACTTCCAACAAATGTGAGTAATAGCTCTTAAAACAAGTAATCGTCATCGTCGTCAATTCTTCTTGGTGGTAATCCAGCAGCTTCGCGTACTATCTCTTCAAGCCAAAGAGGAGCATGAACAATGATCTTCTGAAAATTGTGATGAAGGTAATAGCACCTGCAGATTCTTGAACTTCAATATTCTCTGCCAAGTCCACATTAAGATCGATCGAATTCTGTGGATCGTCGTTCAAGTCAATTCCATCCCTTGCCATCTCCTGAATCAACACAAACACTGGTCAGATACTAAATTAATATAATATATGAAAGTATAAATCAGATCTGAAACCAAATAAAATGTATTCCACTCCTATACAATTTGCGTCACAGATTGAAACGAAGATAAAAAATAAAATCACCATTGAAATATCATCAACCTGCACTTTGCTTCACTCTACTATATATATAAATACCCCATTTGCAAAAACCTAATCCCAAATCTTTAAATCAATATTTTATATCTTAATGTTGTAAAAATAATTATCTATGAACAAATGATAACTTACCTTTAAATCAAAGAATTGAAATTTTGTTCTCGGACACTAAAGATGCCAAGGTGTAAGACGAATTGAAAGGAATAGGAATTGATAAAAGAGGAAGATTATATAGTCCTCTTAAAAATCGCAGTCTGTGATATAATATGCATGTTTTTTTTTTTTTTTTTTGATTTTTGAGCTTTGGAAGGTGATGTTAATGGAGGAGAGCAAAATTGAACATGACAATGGTGGGGAGAAAGAATGGGTAAGTGTTGGCATCAGAGATATTTCATAATGAAAGTTCATAGTTTGGGTTCCCAACGGTGAAAAATTTTCCCTCCAACGCAAAGTTTCCCTCTAAAATAACCCTCCAAAAAAGGGAATCTTTTTTTTTTATTTATTAAAAAGTTTTTTTTTTATCAATAAGGAGACGGTGTAAAAGAGATTTACATACACCTAGTGTATATGTATCATCTTCCCACTACCCACTATTTGGACCCACCCTCTCCCCTCACATTTTCCTTCACCCGGGTTGAAAAGCTGGTAGATACTTCTACCAAGTATGCTCGCTCTCTCTCCTCCTTTTTATTTGTTTGGATTTGTTTAATTTTGGCCCTAGTTTTAACTAGGTGGGAAAATTCCCATTAAAAACACTCTGAGGTGCGTTAGAGGTATCAAACCGTTGTGTGGACCTAAACGTCTAAACTATTAGTTTAAACTTTTGGTTAAATTAGCGTGGTCGTAGAGTCTTAACATTCTTAAGGTGGTACGTCTCAAACTCAAATCTTAGCATCCCTATCTTTTGTTAAGTGAAGTGTCAATATGAGCTCGGCTCATTAGCTCAACATAAGCCGTATAAGTTATTAGACATGCATGATCAGAAGTGTATTAAAGATATAAAACTATTATCTAATTAGGTTTTTGGTTGAGATGATTCATTAACACTTGCCGTTGACGAAGGGATTCAGAGTTTGAGAGGTGATCTGGAGTTGGAGATGATGTGGAATTGGTCAAGTAGCTAGGCATGGAATTCGTCAAACTCACATTCCCTACCTCGTTAAACATGTGAATTTTGGGATTAAACTCCCATTCACACTCACCTTTTTCCACTACACGAGTTGGTTTCCTATAAGATTTTGAGTCATAGTTATAGAACATCACAATAATCATGGCACTTAAACCACTGTAACTATGACGAGTACCATAATTATCTATTGGTGTGAGTGTGGCTATCGAATTAGAGATACATTTTGAGTGGTGGCTAGTAAGAACTAGCGTTAAATGACAAGTTGACAACGTTTGTGACATTTAAAGGACTTTGGGCGTATAAGACCCCGTCTAGTGATTGTACCTAACTCAAACTCGAATTAATCAACATTATAATTCAAATATTTAATGAGAAACAAAAAATAAAGTAGAATCAAAACTCTAGTCCTAGTAGAGTACTGTACGTCTGTACGTAGTTTTTTCAACGTATACTCATATACTAGTATATCCTTTTCCACATAGGCAGACGTCAGAGTCATGGATAGCTGTATCCACATATTCTCTTTTTTATAATGACGCTTTACCACCGAAAAAGGTCAAACAATTTTTGGTAGGCTCAGATCCAGGTCACCAAACTATGGACTACAACACAATCATTAATAGATGATGATCACTCTTTATAATTATCTTCCTAAATACGCCATCTTTTATTAAAGAACTAAAGATAATGTTTGCAACTTGCATTATAAAAACAACGTGCCAGCCACGTCAGAATGAGTAAGCTACGACGTTACCTACCATATTCTCCAACCAATCATATTCATCCTTTCTTTGGTATATAAACTCACATTAATTCAACCTCCATTATTATGATTCTTGTTATTCAATCAATCTCTAATTAAAAAAAAAAAAAAAAAAATCCCCCTTTTTAGATTTCAACCAATTCAATCCTATCTCAAAAAAAAAAAGAGACTTAGACGTTACAAAAAATCTTGATTCGAGGGTTTCTTGGTTCAAATTAATAGGATTTGATGCTGAGAAATGAGAGGCCTTTCTTTGTTTAATTTATACGCTCCGAACGGTTGCGCCCAAAAGTATCACAATGCTGTCGTGGGTAGGTGTTGCCACCGTAAACACGTCGAGGACGGGTAGCGATAGCGGTCAATAACAATAGCAACGACGACGACGACAACAACAACGATCCCAACTCGGATAGGGTCCAAGGTCTCTAGGCCATGGTTGTTGTAACTCTCCTCCTTAATCTTGAATCTCATTCAAAGTTCTCTTTTTTAAATTCCTTTTGTTTTAGTATAGAAGAAAAAACACTCAAACTTTAGCCCCCCCAAAAAAAAAATTACCCTTAGAAAAAAATGATGGGAACAAAAGAAGGTCAGTGTGAACAAAAACATAGTGTTTTACAAGGGAAGTATGAACTAGGGAGGGTTTTAGGCCAGGGTACGTTTGCGCGCGTGTATCACGCGCGCAACTTACAAACTGGCAAGAGCGTAGCCATGAAGGTTGTAGGGAAGGAAAAGGTGATCAAAGCCAAGATGATGGAACAAGTTAAGAGGGAAATTAGCGTAATGAAAAGAGTTAAACACCCTTACATTGTTGAACTTTACGAAGTTATGGCTAGTAAATCGAAGATTTACCTAGCCATGGAGATTGTACGTGGTGGTGAACTTTTCGCTAAAGTTTCAAAGGGTGGCAAGCTTGATGAGGACCAAGCTAGGTCTTACTTTAAGCAGCTGATTTCGGCTGTCGGGTTTTGTCATAGTCGAGGGGTGTACCACCGTGATCTTAAGCTTGAGAACCTCTTACTTGATCACAATGGTAACCTTAAGGTTTCGGATTTCGGCCTAAGTACGTATTTTGATGATGGGAATGAGCAGGAGCAGTTGCTTAGAACGAGTTGTGGTACGCCACATTATGTTGCTCCTGAGGTTGTTAGTAAACGCGGTCAAGGTTATGATGGTGCTAAGGCCGATATTTGGTCTTGTGGGGTTATCTTGTATGTCCTGCTTGCAGGGTACCTTCCTTTCAATGATGATAACCTTATGAACATGTATAGGAAGATTTATAAGGGTAATTTCAAGTGCCCTTCTTGGTTTTCCACTGAGGCTCGCGATTTGATTGTTCGTATGCTTGATCCTAAACCCGAGTCTAGAATTACTATCCCGGAAATTGTGTCGTCCGAATGGTTCACTATGTCGTGTGAGACATCCTCGGCTGTAAATGATCAGATTGATTTGTTTTGGGAGTATGGAGTAAGCAACAAGATGATGAAGAGTAAGGAGCCAGAGGCAATGAACGCGTTTCATATTATATCACTGTCACATGGTTTGGATTTGTCTCCTCTCTTTCAAGAGAAAAGGAAGGAGGAGAGTGAAGCTATGAGATTCACAACTACACAACCAGCAAGTAGTGTGATAAACAAGCTGGAGGAAGTTGCTGCCAAGGCTGGTAAATTCGAGGTTGACAAAGCAGGAGAGTCCATGGTCAGGCTGCAGGGGCCTAGGCGAGGCAGGAAGGGTAGGCTGGCCATTGCTGCAGAGCTATACTCGCTTTCCTCGTCGATTCTGGTTGTCGAGGTTAAGAAGGATAATGGAGATGCATTTGAGTTCAATCAGTTCTGCCACACTCAGCTTCGCCCTGCATTTCAGGACATCGTTTGGACTGCAGAAAACCCGACTCCTGCTTAATTTTTTGCTATTTAATCTGTCAATAACTAAAATGATTAGGACATCGTCTATGATTTTCTATGATAGGATCGGATTGTTGTTCAATTTGTCGTTTGTCGTAAGTATGATTATTGTTTAGTTCTCTGTAACATCTGTTCTTTGTTAATCTTTTACGAGGCAGTACTCTGTACTTAAAAATTTACGGTCAGAGTGAGCGCAAACAGCTCGCTTTCAGATCGTTATTATATGTAAGTGTTACATGTATCATGTATGATTGAATAAAACAATAATGACCTTTATCTTTCGACATTTCTTGCTTCATACTACAAGCATTGCTGATGCAAGTGATGCTTGTACACTCGTATGTGACCAGTGACTGCGATTGTTATCAGTTTAAAATGGCGTAACTTGTGTTACACAAGTTACTGTGGTCTGTGGATGATTAAGCTGCAAACGTGTGCTACCTTGGTTGTATTGTGGTCGTCAACAATGGTGACACTATTGAGTAAGATGTACATACATTTGTTTAGTTCTAATTAGTAACCCTACGCAAATTGTTAATAATAGCATAAGTTAGGTTTTGTTGCCCTGTTTTATACTCCTTCATGCTTTATGTTGTTCCTTAAGTTATCGTTGTCGGGCGTTTTAAATGAAGCGTACTTGACTCTAGACGTCCATGTCGCTTTATTTCATGGAGCTTGTAACGAACATCATTGTGTTAGTTGTAACTTGTAACAGTACTGATGAGTCTGCTATATTGCAGGAGACAGTTTATTACATTCAACTTCATCCTCAATACAGATGGAAGTTTCGCTTAATCATTGTCTTATACTTAATATATTTGTGCTCATGGTTGTTTCATTCGTTATTGTCTCATGCTTTAGATAGAGAGCTTGATTGTGGAGGAAGCTGAACAAAGATAATTGTCCCTGTTTTAAACAGTAAGTTTTAGTTTACCGCGATTCTACACTCTACCTCATTGTATAAGACCGTTTATTACCACTCGTTTACACCCATAGACGACTTTGTTGTCAATCGTAATACAATCTATCAGAGTATCAGGCTTATGGTTCGAGTACTATCCCGAACACAAACGTAGGTTTCTGCTTACCCCGCATCCAACGTGTCGAGAAAGGGACACGGGATAGTTTGTATGGGCTAATTGTATGCACACCTACAGACTTTGTTGTCAATAGGATCCAAACTGCCGCAATTTCTGACAATTTTTTGATGCAATCATGCTGAATGAATATGTTACATGTTGCAAGTTGATGAAAGTGATTGAAATTGAACACTGTGTGCCATTCAATTGTATTGATTTTTCCAGAGTTTGCTCAAATTTAATTTGATTGACGTGCTTAATTGGTTAGATTCAATCTGTCGCCACAGGAATACAGGACCCATCCTCATTCACATCTGTTGTTTAGTTTAGTAGTATAATGTTGCATGATTAACACAATGATATGGCTTTGTGTACTACCATTGGCCTATAAGGCTATAAGCCTATAACTATCGAGTATCGAGCCTTATCGTATGCAAAAATCTCTGTTAGGAGACACACGCATGACATATT
Source organism: Spergularia azorica (assembly GCA_038382645.1). Taxonomy (NCBI): domain Eukaryota; kingdom Viridiplantae; phylum Streptophyta; class Magnoliopsida; order Caryophyllales; family Caryophyllaceae; genus Spergularia; species Spergularia azorica. The sequence goes on from JBBYHQ010000012.1 coordinate 5,225,664, forward strand.
ACCGTCAAATGTGCAACTCTGGCCGATACTAGATATAGTTTCTGGAGAAGGTCCGCGAGATGGACACATTGGTAGAGTTCATAGTATGTGACGAAAACTAAGCCTTAATTGGCCTTATTGCTGTTCCTGATTTCTCTCCTTGTCAATTTCCTCCTCTTTCCTCTGTTGACGTTTTGTGGTTCACTAGATTTCCGTTGTCTCGTAACCTAGAATGTAAGGCCTTTCTTTTCCAAGCTGGCATTGTCAAAGAATCTCTCGAGTCATTACTTCATTAGTTGTACACTTGTATATAGTTTTTTTACCCGTGCAAATGCACGGGTATTCCTAAAGTTTACTTAAAATAGTACTTTATAAAGTCACTTTAGTAATATTAAAGAATTCAAACTTTGAGGCCTAACATTGGCAAATATAAAAATTTAATTTTATTAGGATAATAGTTTACCCCGTATATGAGAACTAAAAACACACAAAAGTAGGGAAGTCAATGGATCCAAGACCCGACCCATACCCGACGGACCCTACTCACTTGGGTCAGATCTGGGTCCATTTTTTTGAGACCCAACGGATATGGGTCGGGTCCAGACCCAGTGAAAAATGTGTGGATCGGATATGGGTCCTTGATTTGAGACCCAAACCCGACCCATGGACCCGTAGACCCAGCCAAAAAAATAGAAAAAAAAAAATTAAAACCCAAGTTCTCACGATCCTAGCCTTTCCCATTCATTTTTATTTCTCAGTCTTCTCATGAGTCACGCCCAATCCTTCTCCGCGGCCTAAAAACACTTCGTCATCGCCTCAAAATCAT
>JBBYHQ010000012.1:5226568-5238373 GCA_038382645.1 Spergularia azorica
GAATGTTATTCTGATATGATTTTGAATTGATAGTTACGTACAATTAGGAAAGAAGCTAGATATTAGGGTAAAAAAATAAAAAAAAATAAAAAAATAAAACATTTTTTACGCAGATGTGAATTCAGTTTTTTTTTTTTTTTTTTGATAATTTCCAAAACAGTTTTTTATTATTATTTTTTTTTTTTAATTTGTGCTGATGTCAGCCCGGGGGTAGTACCCCCGGGGATATGGTATACCAATTGCATTTTCTCTCCCTTGCCAAACCCCCAACTCAACCCCCTCTATCTCATCTCCACCGATTTTCTGATATAATCCATCTCACAAGTCACACCTATGTAAATTGCTCTATTTGACAACGATTGCACCACTCTCTCTATTTATCGTTCCCTAAAGAAAATTCGTTTCTTAACCATCAATAACGTCAACATGAAAACGTCACAATTTTTTTTTCTAATGCTGCAAGAATTCGAATATGAGACAAGATTCGAGACAGTTTATTACTCCGTAACCATTAGGCCAACTTATTCTCTACGAGCGTCACAGTAGGAGTAATGTGTGCAAAGGGTGTCGACGGCTAATTGTTGGCTCTAAAGATCAAACCTTTGTTATTCACTCACGCTTTTGAAATCGTCTCCGACAACAATGGCGGCCAACTTCTGGACCTCAACCCACTAGTAAGTTCCATTCTAATCATAAATCCACCACTTTTCCCCCAAATTCCTTCGTTTTTAATTTCTGGGTATTCCTTATTTTTCTTATAATTGGTTTTGTTGTGTTGATATGATTTTGAAATTGGGGATGATTAAATTTGCAGCAAACAATTGTTGGAGCAAGAAGAGGTTGATGTTCTCCAGCAACTTGATAAAGAAAGAGGGATTACTCTTGATGATTTCAAGCTCATTAAGCTCCACATGTCTAATTGTATGCTCTTTCTCTTTCTCTTGATTGATTGGTTGTCCCCCCCCCCCCCATTTTTTAGGTTAAATTATGCCCAATTTGATGGTGAAGATTGCAAATTTTAGCTTTTCAGTGGGATTTATTATGTGGGTAGTTGTTGATTTGGCGAAAGGGGGCATTTTCTATTTGGGTTTGATGGAGTTTACCTGAATGTCTTCCTGATTTCTGAATGTTTGTGGAGGTGGTGTTTTCTTAATCACAGCAGGCGAATAAGAAAGTCGGTCCATGAGGGTTTGGATTAGGGAATTGAAGGGGGGGGGGCTGTAACGGTATTTCGACTACCGTGTAGAGTCACGATTTCGGTTGATCTAAGGTTTAGGAAGCCATTGGCGGGTTCTGAATTCTGGTTGCACCCTTTAACACAATAGGCCCCGGGAGGAGGGAGCTTTTGAGTACATGTAATTATATAAGAGGGTGGCGAGCGCATTAGGTCTAGAGTTATAGACATAGGGATATACGAGAAAACATATGATTGAACAGTGGAACATCATTTCTAGATAGATTTGTTTCTATTAGGCTTGTGGTGATATGACTAAGAATGGAAGTTGGAGAAATGGTGATTCCATGAGTGATGTACATGGAAGCATAAACTATGAGTTACAGTGAAATATTATTTCTTGATAGCTTCTTTGCCATTGTGCATGTGGCGATGACTAAGAATGAATAGTGGATAAGGGGTGTTTCCATCCATTTTTTCCGAGAACCATTGCAATGTATGGGTAAACGTTGAAAAGAAAGATGACATTGTTTGAAGTTCATCACTATAGCTAAAATGATTATTGTATTTTGGAAAACAAAACAAGTATATTAGCATAACTGCTATTGAAAGATGGAAACTTAAATGGAAGTAATCGCTGCACTTCAAAGTTCAAACAAGGTATGGCAAATGGTAGTTCGTTCTCTCTAGTTTAGAAGTTCACCTAGGAATGCATCTTAAGCTTAGAAGGAAGCTGGTCATAACTGAAACTCAGTTCCTCTGCAAGGGCCCGGCTCATGCATGTGGTGCTAAACTTAATATGAGATAAGTTACAGGAGCATCCTTGTGTGAGGTAACAAGACCGCTGTTAAGAGTTTGATTGGTAGAGCTTCAGTATTGGAAAATCTCTAAGGCAGGAAATAATTTGATCTATGATATATTTTACTGTCTGTATCAGTCATTATCTTTTCATTAGAGGGGGGATAGCTGCGTCTAATTTTGCAAACAGTTGCCGTCCAATTAAGGATTAATTATTAAATTAGTTGATGGGGCCGCTCTCTTGTAAAATGAGTAAGATCTTTATGACGGCTAGGAGAATTGGCAAAAAAAGACTTTCTGAATTAGCTTTTGGCTAAATAAACTAGTAAAGAGGAGGACTGAAGTTAGCAGATACCTGATTCCCTGATTCTTATATGTATGGGATTTCAATTTGGTAGAATTTGTTGATTGCGGATCACAGCCACTTATCTCCCTTTTTGGGTTGACTACTTCACCAGTGAAGGACTGGCATGGTAGATGAAGAGGAACCAGAGTGGGTCAGTTGAGTTCTGGAGTATATATAATTATTGCGAATTATCTTGATCGCACGTTTGTCTCTTCCTTAACAGTTCATGTGCAGAGGTTTATTTTGTGTTTGGTGGTTTTGTCACGCATATGGATGGATAACGCTCAAGTCAGTTTGTATGACTGCCGCTGCAATGTAATCTTGTGTGTGTTTATATTATGTGTGCCCTTGGTATCTTGCTGATAATATGGTTGATTGGGAAAGTTGGGGGATGTTTTCCAGCTGTAAAATGGCAGCCTTGTGCTCTCCTCACTCTTGTTAGAAGTGGAATAGTTTCCAGGGAGTTTTTTGAACTCGGGTCTGTAACTGTGCTACTTTTTTGTTCCTTCACTGACTGGAGTTTGTCTTCGAGTTATTACTTCTTATGTTAATTTTTTAATTAACTATTTCTTGCATGCAGATATTACGAAATTGGCTCAGCATGTTAAAGTGAGGCAAAGGTTGGGATTAATCTCTCCTGCTGTGTATTTTCTTCTTTGAGTTGCAATTATGTTGCTTATGTATTCATTGAGATCCATCCATTCTTTTTCTTGCTTGTTAGCTAGGTTTGTCTTTGTAAGGTATGGAACATAAAAATTGCTTTTGGCCTTTTTTTTATCTACCTAATAATCACATCGGATGATATTACTGGTCTGCCAGTTGTGGTTATTGGTTGTTTAACTGTCCTTCAGTGTTAAACTTGTCTACTAATTTTTGGGGCCACACAACTTCAGATATCATGTAACTTGTAAGGGACAATGACATTGAACTTTATGTTATGATCAGTTTATTAATTTTGCCGTATCTCTCTGCTAAAATCCTAGTTTTCTTACCAGTTGTGCCACTGCATCGGTCACAACTTAATCAGACATCTGCAGTCGGCTCAGTCTCAATCATGTGCTTCTTCTTTTAGGCACTTGTGTGTGTGATAGAAGCCTAGCTATGTACTTGAATATCTTGATCCTCTGTTCTGCTCCTCGATGCATATTTTAGAATGTACACTTGATAGAGGCATAGAACTGGATTTCATCTCTAATCTGTGTTGGTAACATATGTTATGTACTCATTTTTGCAGGGTTGTTGCTACGGCCATAACATACATGAGACGTGTTTATACGAGGTATTATATGGTCAGCTTCGCTCAGTAGGAATATAGTAATTGAGAAATTTGAATGAAAATATTATGCTAGTGTAGTGATTTCCCACCACGAGCTACTCTTGGTGAAATATGGCCCATGTCCTCCTATTCCCGTTTTATTATTTACAATCGGGCTCTCAGGTTTAACAGACACCTTTTCGTGTGTTTCTAATATGCCTTTATCATTATCCTGGTGGGTCTGCATTACTTTGGTTGCGATATGTTATGTTGTCTGATATCATTGTCTGGTTTTGACACAAAGTTGGTCAACTTATATTCTGTCTTGCAGTAGAAGCTTGACCGAATTTGATCCACGCCTAGTTGCCCCTACTTGCTTGTACTTGGCTGCCAAAGCAGAAGAAAGCACCGTACAGGCTAGACTCCTGGTATTTTACATCAAAAAAATGTGTAATACCTGCTACCTGATGCCCTTTTCTTGTTTGTTGAAACCTCTTGGTGATTTATCCGTCAGTTGACAAACCTGGATCATTGATTTGGCAGATCCAGAAGATATAAGATATCGTTTTGAGATAAAAGACATTCTTGAAATGGAAATGAAAATTCTTGAAGGCCTGAAGTACTACCTGGTGGTATATCATCCTTACCGTTCATTGACTCAGTAAGTACTTTTATGTAGGTGGTTGTTAATATTCTTTTGACTGAGTTTCCTCCATCTCTTTTTCTTTGAATTTCTTCTTACATATTTCTAATGACTTCCATATTGATTTTTTTTGGGGGGCCATGGTACATTTTAGGATAGGGAAACTACAATAGTTGATGGTTAGGTAATCTATCCAGATATGAAGATATCTCATACTGGCAATTAGTGAATTGTTGTTATGTCTGTATGCCCTTTTCTCAATCATTTTACAAAAGGAACGACATTTTGATTCCGAGCTCAACATCGATAGTGTCTTTAACCTCCATCCCCTTTTGTTTCTTGATCACCCCAAATTTTAGTTCCTGCTTTTACTGTCAGGCCCGTCTAATAGCATGTTCAGCATGGACGCAGGAACAGGGCCCCCAAAATCTGGGGGCCCCCAATACCTGTAGTTTTGTACATATACAAAATAAGACAGTAAATAGCATCAAGAAATGAGTGGCCCAGTGGTGCGGAATACCTTGTTTGACCCCAACGTGTCGGGTTCGATCCCCAGAACTTGCTTTTTCGATTTTGTAATTAATCCACTAACTTCTCTACTACATTTATTTGTTTGAAAAATTAATAATCTTAGAATTAGAAAAGCTAAGCATCATTAAATTAAAAATTACAGTAATTAGATGCGGTTTTGTGCATCGATATTATTGCATGGGGCCTCACATTCTATTTTCCGTCCTGGGCCCCCGAAATTCGCGAGACGGCTCTGTTTACTGTAAGAGGTTGATTCTGATAAGGACTCTCCGTTACCTCTGCAGGTATCTTGACGATGCTGGAATGATGGATTTAATGCAGTTTACTTGGTAAGTTCAGAACTTCAAGTGTAGTCATGTTAAGTAGGTTAATTATCTCTTCTTTAGAGCACTCAGTTGGATATCAGTGAAGATTAACAATGAAGGAAGAGTATGAACAACAGAAAAGAACTGTATAGCATGATCTTGATTTTGGATCAAATTTTGATCTTTGAATCTAGCCATTGTTAACTCTGTGTCAATTCTATAACCACGTGTTCTCTGACTCCTGTTATTACAATATACATACTTCTAAACTGTCTATTTGAGTCCACTTCTTAATCGATGCCGTGCAGATATTTCATATTACGTCTGAAGGTTTTGCTCAAACTCTGAAAATGTGCAATTAAGTAGCAGCCATTTCTTATCTGACCTCTGAATTTTCCGACTGAACAGGGGTATTGTAAATGACACATACAAGATGGATCTCATCCTTATGCACCCTCCACATTTGATTGCCTTGGCTTGCATATACATAGCTAGTGTGTCGAAAGAGAAAGACAGCATTGCCTGGTTTGAAGAACTCCGGGTTGATATGAATGTGGTAAATCTTTGTCACTAACCTTTTAAATTTTTGGGTAGATAGTGCTGACATTTCATTGTTTAAGAGAAATTAATCGCATTGTGACAGTCATGACTTGTATTCAAGGCATTCTTTTTGTCTTTTTAAGGGTGGTGGAATAAAACCTAAGGAGACATAATTTTGAGCAGATAAAAGATAGTAGTACTATACAATTTATGGAGTACAGAGCAAATAGTTGGTATTGCCTCTATAGGGAGTGGAAATGATGGTCTGGGTGTTTAAAGACCACCAGTTTCCTCTCAGAACTGAAAAAAGCTTCGTAAGATAGCCAAGGTAGCTTAACCATAGCTTGGGTGATCAAAGTGAAAAGACCAGTAGGTACAATCTTTAGGCAATGCATGTTATGCACCTGCTTCTCAATCACTTAACATCTTTATGGTGTGTTAAAGATCTTGCTTCTCAGTCACCTAACTCTTTATGGTGTGTTAAATATCTTTCTTACGTTGAAATTGAACCGTGGCATTAGTGGTTATGGTCGACTTCTCGTTTTTCTTCTTTGAACTTCCAGCTCCTTAGCCTGCAATTTCATTTCATTGTCATTTCAAGTCCCTTCTTTCCCTGTTCAAGATGATAAATGTTTGTGACTTATGACTTGCAGGTGAAGAATATCTCGATGGAGATACTCGACTTCTATGAAGGCATGAGAAATAACATTGAAGAAAGGATCAATGTGGCGTTTGGGAAGCTGCCTTTGAGATCCTAAAATGTTTCGAGTGATGATTCTAGAAGGATTTGAAGCGATACCTTCATAACCTGGATGACGATGTGATACAGGTGTAGTTTTTACCATGTCATAGTAACCATTTGTTGTCTGTAAAATGAAAATGTAATAACAAATTCATGTCAGAAAATGTGTCATGTGTATCATTGTCAACTTCAGTCGGCAGCAGCCTGCGATCTGCAGGCCACAGCTCTATACCAAATTGATTCATGAATGTTGTTTGTTGACCAGTTATTTTGAGTTTTTTTTTTTCCCAAAAGCATTCATTTTAAGCTACACTGCCTTATCAAAAGGGTAGACGTAGTCATATTGCACGGTGAAATCCCAAATTCGTGTCGAGTTTTCCATGAAACGGGTGGAAGTATGTCATTTTCGTGTTGTGCATAACCCAATGCGTTCAATAAAAAGGAATAAGAGGTGAGATGGGATAACTAACCCAGTTTCACGATATTCCTATGTTTAGTGAATGAGCTTGTATTTGGGAATAGGTGTAAATAGTTTGCATGCCCATGACACGCCTATCGCCCGGGCTATGTATTTATATTGTTTATACCCGTTTTATAAGAAAAATGTTGAGATAATTATATTTAATGCTATTTTTATGTTTTATCAAATTAATGAATGTCAAGTGTGTAAAACTTGGTTTCACGTTTTAATATATAGTACTCCGTATTAGATATGAGTAGTGAGAATTACATAGTCCTACAAATTTATTACTTAAGGTGGTTAGGTATTAGGTTTAAGGATTGAGGATTAAGTTGATTAAATTAAAATGACACAATTGTCATTACTAAAATGAGAAATAGAGATTTAATTACCAGAGGGTAACATTGTAAAATAAGAACTTACTCCGTATTAGCAAATCTCCCCTAAATTCACATCTCCCCCTCATCAACACCGATTGGAATCTTTGAGCATTATTGGCCAACTTCATACCCAATTGTGTATCGTATTATTGTAGTGTTATGTCAATTTTTGTGAAGCTGCATTCTTATCTACGACTTAGAGCATAATTTTGTCTTACAATGTGTCCAACTCCGTTTCATTTTTTCTTTTTTCTGTTTCTCACTATATCATGTATGTACCAAATCAATCAAAATACAGGAATTCATACATACTTTCAAGTTAAAATAATTTTTTATGAATTCATAATATGATTCAGTTGCCGTACATATTATAGCACGAAATGAATTAGGTGATGTTATTACGTCTCACTCATTCGAAATTTCCAACACTCACCATAGAAACTTGTGAAAACCCATCATTAATAGGGATGAGTTTTGAGAATTTTTTACGAAATGAGATATAAAATAAGATATTCAAAATAAAACGAGATGACGACGATCCATTTGGCCACCACCACATGGTCAAACATCTTAATCACTCCTCCCAAGTCTCAACCCACCCCGGCCCAAACCCTTGTGATAATTGACCTAGCACTTCAAAACTTGAATAGTGCCTATAGTGGAAAGTGGGAACAATAATTCTAATACTAATAAGTACTCCATAATCTTATTAATCACTCCCTCAAAAAAAAAAAAAAAAAACTTATTAATCATCCCAATCTTTGATTGAAATACAATTAAATATCTTATTTTGTCGTCAAAGTTGAATATAGACAACTTTTTGTGGAATGTAGGCAATAATTTATTGAGCTTATTGACGGAAACAACAAATGTTTCTACAAATTAAAATAAGTTGATGACACGATTTATGGTGGGAGAGATATGAGAAGCATGTAGTATGGAAGACTAATATAAAAAATCCTTATAAAAAACGACCTAATTTCATTTTTTTTCAACTCTCTTTTCTATATTTGTGGTGATTATTCGTCAACTTATATTGAAAGATGAAACAATTGATCCGGACACGCCAAAGGGGTAGATCGGGTCAATATTTGGAGCAACGAGCTTCTATTCATATTATGGCTTATAGAGTATGCACCCAAGAAAATAAGAATTATCTATGGATTTTTTTTGTTAAACACTAACTTATATAGTAACGTAAATTTTGTAAAATATTGTCTTACACATATTTTTTTTGTCTAACACTCCATTATTCAATGTATTCATTGTGAGACATTCTTTGACTTTCCGCCAAAAAAAAAAAAAAAAAAAAAAAAAAAAAGACTCAATTTTTCTACATAGGCTACCCGGAACACATTACTTTGTATCGGTTTTCGACCGCATTGTTTCGAGTTTTCAAATCTCATTTATGAGGTCGTATTGGGGGCTACTTCTAAACTAAATGAATCGTTCAATTGTTGTAACAAACAATACATATTTCATTCTGCATTGCAGCCTATCACATCTTTTTGATTTAAAGGCAAGCGGGTGTTTCTTTTAGTTTAGAAATAGCCTCCAACTTTGCGAGTCAAATCAGTTTCACGAAATGGGGAAATTATTTTGAATAGAAGAAAATACAATGCTACCGTTTTATAAAGGCTTATCTGTGAGTCAAACGCTACTACTAGTGTACTACAGTATACACCAATCACCCCTAAAATACAATCATTGACAAATAATGGAAAAAAGTGACCGTCGACAAGTGATCACATTACATGAGAATCATGCCCCTTTGAGTAATTGTGTGCAAGTGGGGGATTTTAATTTTGTATCCCCACACCACCAAATTGCAAGTCTACATGACTCCATAGTCAAACAAAATGTGACGAAAATGCTATTACATATGGCCATATGCGTTCGACCTTTGCAAATTGCCATTACTAAATTCTGACAACATTATTATTGCACAAATAATAATTTCACAAGACTTGCTGTTTGGCAATAGTTCTTCAATTTAATTTTGTTTATGTTAGTGGTTGTGGTATAATAACGTTTAACATATAGTTTTAATTTGTACTTCAAATGTCATTTGTAAAATAGATAGAGAACTTTTGAGATTGATGTTGAGATCCAGAAAGAATGATTAATTTGGTATTGCATGCACTTAATTTGTCTAATCCTTTGTAAATTTGATATATGGCCAGCTGATAGCATAGCCTTAATATTAGAAAAACGTGGGGCGAATAGTGGGATCGACAAACCATCAATAGAGTGGGGTATATATAAATGTATAATGAATATATTGGTTGTAATTAAACCTGGCCGTTTGATATCGACCATCCTATCAACCTATCGAAGACAAGTAAGAAAAACGAACCCGATTACAATTTACCGTTGCATGAGGAGGTTAGGTTAGCTCTAAGTTCTAACGCCGAGAGAATCATAAATGACAAATATGAATTTTATCACGTAGGCCTCAAGCAAACGAGCTGAAATTTTAAAGATTTAAAATACGGCAAATTCACGTGGTGCCCCTGAGTTATGTCAAAATGCGCGTGGTGCCCCCACTTTCCAAACTACTACATCATGGTGCCCCTGAAGTATGATACATAGTGCACATGGTGCCCTTTTGACTAATTTTGACTAACGGCGTCAAACTTTGACCGTTAAGTGATGATGTGGCGTGGGTTAGGGTTTGGGTTAAAAGTTAATTAAGGGATAATTATATTATTAATATTAAAAATTATTTAAAAAAAATAAAAAAAATTCAAAAATTCCTAAAAATTTGCCAATTTTTTTTTAAAACACTATTTTTTTTCCGGAAAATTTCAATTTTTGACTTAAATGCACACGGTGCCCCTCAGTTATACGTAACAGTATACATGGTGCCCCTCAGTTTTACATAATAGTGCACATGGTGCCCCTGCCACACTATTGAAAAATGAATGACCGTTTTATGTTGATTAATTTGCTTTTAACTCCTCTTTTTTTCTACGAGAAAGACCAGTAATTACCAGATAAAAAAGCCATAGATAGTTACTATTTTAATTTTTCTTGATAAAGAAACTGGCAATTCGACGAATTACTCAACATACAACGGTTTTTTAAATTGAAATAGTCTGACAGGGGTACCATGTGTACTGTGATGTAAAACTAAGGGGCACTATGCGCACTATCATGTATAACTTAGGAGCACCATGTGCACAATTTTTAGGTCAAATCGGAATTTTCGAAAAAAAAAATGCAATTTTTTAGAAATTTTTGTAAAATAAATTTATTTTTTGATATTAATTATATAATTATCCCTTAATTAAATTTTAACCCAAATTCTAATCTACGCCACATCACACTTAAAGGTCAAAGTTGGATGCCGTTAGTCAAAATTAGTCATTAGGGCACCATGTGCATTACGTGTCATACTTCAGGGGACAGGGGCACCATGATATAGTAGTTTGGAAAGTGGGGGCACCACGCGCATTTTGTCAAAACTCAGGAACACCACATGAATTTGCCGTTTAAAATATCAAGTTTCATGACTCACTGTACAGAATCTAGACCCAAAATTATACGCATAAATAATTCGCTAGCAATAGCCGGTCGTTGCCGCCCTTTCAAAGATCGTACGCTTATTTAAAAGCTCCAACATTTCGCCCCAAATAGAGACATCACAAATCCTTACATTTTGAAGAGAAAAAGGAAGCCTTCAAATTTGTAAAACTTATTGTAAGTAACACACAAATAGAAATCGTTCCTTCGACTGCTTTATCCATTGTACTTGCGACACTCCCTCCATCTAAATCGGTTCTTTACGTGTGTTCAAATTTTACCTCACATGGTTTGAATCAACGTAAAGAACCAGAAGAAATGAAGGGAACGCTGTCGTAACTATGAACAAATGTTGGTTTATGTCTTTATGATATTTCCCTCTTGCTATTAGCTTAAATGCTAAGCAACTTTTATTTTCTTGTGTAGGTAGTCATTGACTTTGTAAGTCTTGCCAATAATGGGCACTTTGGAAGGCTATCATTGTGAAGTTGAGGAGATGAATGCATTGAAGCTTGACTGTGACATTATTGACCCAAAGAAGGCACAGATTGAGGAAGCTGTCAAGGTTCTGTTGCAAGGATTGGGTGAAGACATCAACAGGGAAGGCATCATCAAGACGCCGCATCGCGTCGCTAAGGCTTTCTTAGATGGAACTAGAGGTAGTTCTCTCCTTAAGCTCATATGCTTGCTTCATTGCTTATCTATGTCAAGTTTGTGATGTTTTTTTTTCTTCTCATAGTTTCATGATTGTTTGACTTTATTTACATTTTGACTTTGTTGCTCATCATATGAGTTTGCCGGCCTGCTTCTTATGTTTTTTCTTATTTGATCTTGGATTTCGAAAATGCATAGGGGAAAAAGTAAAAAACATTTGTGAAAGTATGTATTTGACAGTTAAAACTGTTACAATGGAGTCTTTGTTTGACCATGACTGAAGGGTACTGGTTGTTTAGTTAACGGAAATATACTCCCAACTAGGGATGGCAATGGGTCGGGTCTGGGTCGGCTCCGTGACTTTACAAGCAGACTCAGATCCGACCCGGATCCATCGGGTCCAAAATTCACAGATCCAGACCCAGACCCGCCAGGATCCAGTGGGTCTGGGT
>JBBYHQ010000012.1:5244420-5265673 GCA_038382645.1 Spergularia azorica
GTTATGTAGAATAAGAGATTAATTTGATTTTCTAATGTAATTTGTATATTAGCGTGATGCATCAATTTGACATGTTTCATTGACTACCAAAATCAGTGCACTCATCTCAGTTATATGAAATTTATAGTGTACTCACGGATTTAGAGTCTAGAAAGAAATAAGATTAGAGAAATTAGAATTTGACAATTAGACGAGTTAAGGGCGTCAAGTAGAGGATCGGAGTTACGTGCCGTAAGCTGAGTAGAAAATTAGAGGGGATGTCACTTGGAAAATTTGACGGGCCTAGGGGTATCAGTTAGCCAGGGAGGTCAAGCAAAGGAGTCGAATGGGATTGAGCGGTTAATTTGAACATTTTACAAAGGGCGATGGGTATAACCAAAACAATTGTTGGTTGGTAAGAGTCTTAGTTAGGAAAAGGGTGGGAGTAGGGTAATGATAATGTTGATGATGGGATGATGGTTTTCTATTGGGGGTGCATGTAGAGGGATTAACGGATGAGTGAGATCGCCTAGGAAAATTGACGGGGGAGAGAGGCGACTAAGATAGTTATCATGGTGAAAAGAATTGTCGAGTACTAGAGTCGGTGGGTAATTGTGGCGGTGGAGTTTGGGATAGTTAGGTTGAGGGGTCGAGCGATTCAAGTAAGTCAAAAGGGGACGGGACATTGGATGGGCAGAGGTTCCAACTACGATTTAATTTGGAAACCACGCAGCCTCTGTGTGGTTGCCAAATTTTACATGACACCTACTTTTTTGGATACAATCGATCAACTCTTAAATTATGGATTAGTTGTAAAAATGTTGTTTGTTACTTTCAATTATCATATACGCAGTATGTTATAATCACAACCAATTTTTTATTTATGTTTCTCAATATTAGGGTATACAGTCCTTAAACTAGGTTTTTTCAATATATTCAAAGTAATAACAAGTTACATGGTTGATATAAACCTTTTAATTCCCGTGCATTTGCACGGGCCAAAATACTAGTGTAAGATTAAAAATGACCCACATAAAATAAGTAAATGAGTTATTTCATAAATTATGCCTAATTTTATGTTTGGTGACCCTTGTAAATCACAACTTATGTGGTTAAATTATAAACTAACATGATTAGTAAAAGCAATATAATGGTTACAATGAATGTTAAACGATTCACTTTTTAAACAACTAAATCCTTCTCACAATAAGTTATCGTGAGACCGTCTCATATGAGACTTTGCCTTTCAAGCGAGCATTTGGTCAATCATCCACTTACTAATTTTTCTCCATTCTTTTCGCATGGGATTTTTTTCTATTTTTTTTAAATCTCAACCATGACTTTATCACTCTCTTCCTCCCAGTTTTCCATGCCTTCATGGTTTGCGTTTCCTCTTTCAACTAACAACATACTACGAAACCATTTTCTCATTACCAACGCCCTAATCGCAAGGTTGCAAGACACATAATGGTATGAGGGTTGCCGAATATTTACTCACTATTGCCTTAAGATTAAGAGATACTCTCAACTTTGGCCATTCACTTTTATTTAACATCTATGATCTCTAGTTTATTTCTTCATATGCATCACCTTTGTTTCTTTCATTTTTCATCGTTTAGGAGAAACATATATTCGTTTTTCGTTTTCATATCTAGCCTTGAGTATAAGCTATATTTTGAATGTGATTTGAGCATAAGTCCCAACTCATAAAAGTACATCACCACAACAGTGACAACACTAAATCTTGTGCATTCACATAACATTTAACTTGCAAAATTATCAATCTCTTGTTAGTCCTCATGACAGATTGTCAGATCTTTATGTTTTTTAGTTGATAATCCAAAAGCAACATTGTATCTTAAGTAAAATACACGCATTTGCTTCCTCAAATTATATCTTTCAGTTTACCATTTAGATTGTCATACTCTTACTGAGAGAATTGTTAGCAGAATCAGAGCTTTTGGGGCAAGGAAGTTGTCCTATGCGCTGGGAGACTAACTCTTGTTCAAGCTGTTCTTGCTAATTTGCACAGTTATTGGGCTAGGTGTTTGTTCTTCCAAAGACAGTTTTGAGAAAGATAAATGCTATATGTAGGAATTATCTATGGGATGGAATGGAACACTTGAGGAGAAGTCCTTTGGTTTCTTGGGATGATCTTTGTATTCCAATGGATGCAGGTGGCCTGGGTATAAGAGACATTATCAAGTGGAATACTGCTAGCATAGGGAAGTATGTGGCTGCACATCAATCTTGAGGCCATAAATACATACAAAAACCACTAATTCTTATATATAAGTACAAATACACGAATGATAGAATCTATATATTTTACTAAAGACGTCCCCGTTGACACATGTTGCAATTCTAGGCCTTATCGCCACGTGTCAAAGCGGATTTCCACATGGCGAGCTCACAGGAAACGTCGCCCACATAAGCGTTCCACGTGTCAACACGGTTTTCCACATGGCGATCTCACGAGCAATGTTACCACGTAAGCTTGTCATGTCATCAAAGTGTAAGCTGACTACCAAAAAGACAATAGTGAGGTTTGAACCCACGACATCTTGGTATTTGTAAATATAAGTCTACATTGTGCCACAACAACTTACTTGATACTACTTTATTGTTTTAATATCATAAAGGGGAGGCAAAAATATTTTCAAATATGTAGAGAAAGTTAATTATGGATAGCCAATTATTATATTTCTTTTTTTTTTAATGTAAAAGATATGGCCATTTCTTATATTTCACCTTAGTTACGTCTTCAAAATGTGAAACTGATCCAAATATATATTTGAGTTATCTATTTTCCTAAGCGCAATTTTTTCACTATCTTTTCTTAATTGAAAAACACGATGTTCATGGATGAAATCAGAATACTAATAATACGACAACTCCGTTTCTAAGGATTGATATGTTAGTAGCTAACTTTTTTCTAGCCAAGATTGGGGACGATGTTTAGAAAGAATGATGGGTATCGCGTAGGGTTATGTTCGGTATGCAGGTCGTGTAAGGGAGTGAAGAAAGCCTTAAATGAGGTTGGTTATAGAATTGTACAAGGGTTAGGCCGGTGGGGCATAGGAATCGATCGGTTTAGGGGGTCGAGTGGAGAAATTGACTTAGAGTAGGTCATCTTCATAAAAACTAATATGTGCGGACCTAGATTCAGTTGGGAGTGATTAGAGACTACAACAGTGCAATTACATCTATTTTTAATACATGATTCACCGTAAAAGGTTTTTTTTTCTTTAATTCAAATGCGTTAAAAGAAGTGCTTAGTACGGAATACAATTTAATATTAAGTATTCACTTTATACGTAACCAACAATCTCAAAAACATACAGAAGAAGTTTTGCGTAACCGCAACACCACATGATCTCATTGGTTTACCGCGTAGGTAACACCACATAACAGTGAAGGTAACATCAAATTGATAATGTTGTCGTGACATAGAAAATTTTATGCTAAAAAACACAAATATATTATAATAGAATTAAAAGTTAATTTTCTTTGCATTCATAAGTGGAGTTATGTAGAATAAGAGACTAATGTAATTTGTATATTAGCGTGATGCATCAATTTGATATGTTTTATTGACTACCAAAATCAATGCACCCATTTCAGTTATGAAATTTATAATATACTCACGGATTTAGAGTCTAGAAATAAATAAGGTTAGAGAAATTAGAGTTTAACAATTAAACGAGTTAAGGGCGTCAAGTAGAGGAGTTCACGTGCAGTAAGTTGAGTAAAAAATTAGAGGCACTTGGAAATTTTGATGAGTAAGGTCGCCTAGAAAAATCGCGAGGGGCGACTAAAATAGTTGTCATGGTAAAGAGAATTGCTGACTACTAGAGTCGGTGGGTAATTGTGGCGGTGGAGTTTGGGATAGTTAGATTGGGGGGTCGAGCAATTCAAGTAAGTCAAAAGAGGACGGGGCTTTGGATAGGCAGAATTTCCAACTACGATTTATTTTGGAAACCACGCAGCCTCCGTGTGGTTTCCAAATTTTACATGACACCTACTTTTTTGGATACAATAGATCAACTCTTAAATTTTGCATTAGTTTTAAAATGTTTGTTTGTTACTTTCAATTATCTATTATCATATACGGAGTATGTTATAATCACAACAAATTTTCTATTTATGTTTCTCAATATTAGGGTATACAATCCTTGGAATAGGTTTTTCCAATATATTCAAAGTAAACACATGTTACATGGTTGATATAAACATTTTAATTCCCGTGCATTTGCACGGGCCAATATACTAGTTAGCTAATAAATTGATCCAAAATCAATCATTTGAATGCTTCAAAACCCATCTTTTACCACTACTAAGTGGTGTGTATCAAATTCCCCCATTATTAGACCTTTACTCGTCCTCGAGTATCACAATTATCTCCAAAATGTCTCCAAGATCTTTTAACAAGCAGCACGAGGAGAATAGACATCTACTTATCCCCTCTACTCCATTTATGGTCTTCGTCTTCCTAGTTAGGGACCGTCACAGATGTATCCTCAACATAACGGTTCCTAACTATCTTATGCTTCACAACACACAACCACAACGAGTAACCAAATGGCAAAGGGACCTAAAATATCTGAACTACAAATACCTAAAATTTGACAGGCTAAAGTCGTATGCCTACAAATATAAAATATCAATGCTAACCTAAAACGTAGTAAAAGGGAAGCAAGGTTCGTATCCACAGAGAACGGTAATTATCAATGTATGTCAAGTAACAAATGGGGGGTTAATGAGTATAAGTGATCAAGTAATCAAAACACAAAAGAGTAATTTGTAAATCAATTGAGGAAAAGATCTCGGACAATTAATACCCACTATCGTTCACCTAATTGGTCCTAGTTATCAACTAATCCTAATTCGTTGAGTACTTAGTTGTAGAAATATAATTTCCTATCGTTTCTTAATTGTAGCTAAGAGGAGAGATCAGCCCTACCTAATAGCCCTAATCGGTAGATAACAAAGACGCGCGCCTAAATTCAATCCAGCGAAAGCATGAAGTAATTAAACGATATCAACTAATATTAACAAGATCTAGACACACGCGGTTTTGATCTTCAATTAATATGTTTATTCTCTCTAACCTAATACCGATGTTTAGCATAGAGATACTAGGCTAGTTGCTACTTGTGAATCAACAATCTAACAATTAGTGCTTAAATTGTAAATCTCGCAATATGATAGATCTAGGGCTAATTAGTTTGCAACCTAATTAAGCAATAAATCAATCAATAACAACAATGATAGCAAGAGAATAAACAATACTCAAACGAATACGAATTAGAATCAAACTCACAATTGTCGGTGAATAATAGGTTCGATTAATAAATCCGAGAATAAAAAGGTCCTTAGCCTTGCATAATTCTTCAAAATACAACTTAACTCTTGAGAAAACTGAATAATGAAAATAAAACGTAACTTAGGTTTAAATAGTAAAAGATTACAAAACGGGTTAAGGAAACCCGTCAATACACCGACACAGCAGCGGACGAGTCGTCCAATCCGGGACGAGTCGTCCGGACGACTCGTCGTCTGTCAGACGAGTCGTCTTCAACGGACTGGCTCTGGCGATGTTTTTCAAACAATCATAACTTCTTTGTTACTTGGTCTATGACAACGTGTGACCACTTCCTGGAAAGCTAAGATCATGAACTTTAATATGCAGTTGGTTTCAGTGCAAAATTGCAAGGCGTTTGAGAGTTATGAAGCTTCAAAGTTGACCTTCCGTAAATGGACTGAAATCTCTTCCAAACTTGTCCAAAACTTGGCATCTCGCTCCTTGGATCATCTTTCATCGCCTCATTGTCGTTCCACACAATTGCACATCAATCTTGAGGCCATAAATACATACAAAAACCATTAATTCTTATATTAAAGTACAAATACACGAATGATAGAACTAGTTAATAAATTGATCCAAAATCAACCATTTGAATGCATCAAAACTCATCTTTTACCACTACTAAGTGGTGTGTATCAATAGTTGAAATGATCGCAATTTAGTTTGACTCATGCTTGGCCAACACCGAACTGGATCCAAATGGACCAAACACGTGATTGACTAGACTAGTTTCGGTTGAAATATGACTTAATCATTGAAAATGCTACTAGAACTTTGGTTTAAAAAAACAAATTGTGATGACCATTTACTAGAAGATTCGATATTGATCTATTTCAAAATGGTCGTTGGTAAAAGGTTTGACACTAGTCATTGACGCCTTAGCCAGCAATCACTAGTTCACTACTTATCTAGCATCTACCACACATTACTACCACCGCCTCAACTCTATCATCATCCCACCCGTTGTAAGTAATTTCATCCCACCCGTTGTAAGTAATTTCATCCCACCAATCACCATTTCAGGTAACCATCTACAACCTCTAACAACAAAGCACAAATAAATTTAGAGGTACTTTGGGGGAAACCATTCTTATTGAAGGCAATGCTTCACTCTCAGGATAATAACGCTTTTTGTTTGTTGATCAAGAGTATTACACGTCGACAGGAGTCAAGAATCGAACCATCAACCATTTAAAGGAAAAAAGTATTTTTCACCCACACCAACCAACATTGATCCCAGCCTTGAGTGATTATCCTATGTCTCACCAACATTCTGGTCATGAATCTAGTTTGAAAGAAAATCAGAAAATCTCACCTAATCAACTCCAGCAGCAATTTGCAAAGAACATAAACCCTGTATACTTGACCAAAACAGTATCGAGAAGATAATCAGAATGGCAGCTAGTACTAGTCAAATCCTGCTACATTTTTCAGCAGACAAACTTTGAATTTACACAGCTTGTTGGGTACAACAGCACATATTTCGTGTTGAATATTTCATTATTATCAGTATTATACTAATCATCCATTATTATTTCAATACTTTTTAGTCTTTTGGCGCCTACTTAGACTTTCAAGGTGGGATCTTTTTGCTTTGATGAAGAACAACCCCCTTCTCATCTATCTTTATTCCTCTTTTTTCTTTTTTCTTGTTTCACATTGAATTTTCAACCAAACCCCCCCTCTTCTTATTGTCTTTTTGCACATCTGGGCACTGTCATTTCTTCTTGTTTCAGGTAAATTTCATGTCTTTTCTGAATCTAGCAGAGTTTTTACCACTTGGGTTTTGCTTAGTTTGTGATTTTGACTGTAGTTTAATGATGATGCTTGTGTATGATTGTATCTTCTTGTCTTTTTGCAAGACCTAAACTTATCCCCTCCGAATTTTTAAGTTACTAGCTTCATTATGACGATTCATGTTGTTGTTGTTGTTGATGATGACTTTCTGTAAAAGTTTGATGCTCATAGCTTTGATTATTTGTGGGTTTATTGCCTGATATTGTTTTTAAGGGTTAATTAATTTTATTGCATGTTATATGAGGTGGAAAATTAAAGTTGGTCCATCAATTGTATAATTTGGGTTAAGAGATAAAGTAAGTTCCACTGTGTTGTATTTTATGCAGTGGTACTTCATGGTGTTCGGACCGATTAGTGATTGTGAGCTTGTGATGGCATACTGTATGCGGCCATGAACTTCTGGTGTTTTTCGGAGAATATACTGCAACGAGATTAAGGAACTCGAAAGTGGAGACACGGCCATTTGTCTTAGCTTGTCACTATAATGGGACTTCTGTGTTCAAAGAGTTTGAGTGCTGAAAAGATAAACATAGAATCTAGTCGGTATCTGAATGGTGGGAATAGTTTGACAACTGTTCAATCAGATTTGGGTTTAGAATCAAAACGTGGAAGCGTTGAGAAGCATCTTGGTGACCTGCAAGAGGAGCAGCAATTTTTAAACCGCGTTAGTTCCAATGACAGAAGCCAAAGCCACCTTGATGATTTCTATGATGGAATTCCTCGTGTCCCAACAGTGTTATCGCATAAGTCCAGATCAATGAGGTCTACTCAAGCCGCTGTTGCAAAGGTATGATACTTGTCCATTGAGGTTCTGTGTTATTGAACTTTTTAACCGAGAGTTTTTTTGACGTGTGTAGTATCTAGTGTTTGCCTTTGATTTGTTATTCTATGTTGCGAAATGCTGTAATGTTATCAGGCCATTACAGACCAGTCCACTATGATGAACCTGTTGGTCCCTTCTTTTGTTTCTGTTGGCTGCAAGGGGAACCCAGGCGCACAACTTAAGCAGAATATGACATTTTAACCAAAGTATTTCTCAGTGATTTTGGTTAAGAAACATAAATTCACATGCTTTAACTCTTCTTACGGACAAACCCATTTAATTTATCTGTCCAATCATTTAGGAAAAGAGGAAAACCAAAATTTGATAAGGCAATTGAACATACTTTACGATGTCAATTTAACATAAGAGCTGCCATGTAACTTATCATAGAGGGCATTTTGTTGCACGGCATTCCATTTTCAGCACAAACCTAATGGTGTAACATGACAATGGACGGAATATAGTTTGTCTGGGAAGAATGTATATGCGAAGCAATGACCAGTTGGTCACATTACTTCTGTCTGTCAAAGTCTTGCAAAACAAACCGAGTCTCTTTTAGGGATATTCTCTTCAAGAATTGTGAGGCCTTCAAGAATCCTGTCAAAGATAAACATTTGGTCACTTCTCCTATAGCTCCCAGTTAATTAATTTCTGTGGATCTAATATAGAACCTCCCCTACTGCCTCCTTGTGCCTGTGGTGGTTTTTGGCAAGAATTTTTGAATAATTTCAAGCTTC
Source organism: Spergularia azorica (assembly GCA_038382645.1). Lineage (NCBI taxonomy): Eukaryota > Viridiplantae > Streptophyta > Magnoliopsida > Caryophyllales > Caryophyllaceae > Spergularia > Spergularia azorica. The sequence continues at coordinate 5,253,125 of JBBYHQ010000012.1, forward strand.
CTGCACATCGTTGATCCTCATGAGCGCGGTGCTTAACACAAGAATACAAGCTTTTTCGTGTGTACAATTGCTCAGGTTTATTGACTGAAACAAGAATATTCACCATTGGTTTTGTGTATGTGGTTGGGCTAGCAGGGAATGGTTGTACACGTCAAAACCGAAGATTAGGATTAGCCAGTTTATTTAAGTGGAGGATGTTGGTCAGTGTCACTTACTCTCCGGTTTGCTATGACATGAGACAAGAATATTCACTTGGAATTTGCTAGCCCTAGCTAAGCAGAATGCATGAAAGGAGGGTAACAAAACGATTCAAATTCGCTAGATATAAAACATAATTCGGCGCTGGAGTAAGGGTGAGGGAGCGGGTCTTGTGACACTGGATCGGATTGCAGAAGTCCTTGGGTTTGACTCTTATTTGTTGACGTACTCAAAGCATTATCTGTCCAGTCATTCGGAAAAAAAATATGGCCAACTTTGCAACTGCAATTTAATATGCAGGAACAAAAATTCCAGCACACATTTAATTCTTCTTTTCATGTCCTTTGGAAACTGAAGGTTACCTGAATAATATTAGAGGACCATCTCCTGAATCTAGGGTTTTTGTTGTATTTGCTGCTTCTTTACCTTTCCCAGCGTTGAAAGGGAGACTTTCCCAGTGAATGTACAGTTTGAACTTTTTCTTCTTGGTTGTGAGTGCATATTGTGATATCGATCATCATACTTTTCTTTGTCCCATATTCTAATAGGATCATTTACTCTTCGTCTAAACATTTTTTAAGAATTTTCTATGTTGCAGGTTTCTGAAGTGAGCGTACGCCTGGGGAGGGCTGGTACCATGGGGCTTGAGAAAGCAGTGGAGGTCCTGGATGTGCTTGGGAGTAGCATGACTGATTTAAACTCAAGAAGTGGGTTTGCCTCTGGTGTTCTATCAAAAGGAACTAAAATTTCGATTTTAGCTTTTGAAGTTGCAAATACCATCATGAAGGGTGCTTGTCTTATGCACTCTTTGTCAGAGTCACGAATAAGTCACTTGAAAGAAGTAGTTCTTCCCTCTGAAGCGGTGCAAAAGTTAGTAACAAAAGATATGGATGAGCTTCTAAAGATTGTTGCTTGTGACAAGAGGTAGTAATCAGAATCTTTAATGACTCTCCTCTCTGAATTAATAATATTCTTCTTTCATTTACCTGCACACTTGTGAGCTTACCATCCTCACTCTCTTGACAGGGAAGAATTAACCTTATTTTCTGGAGAAGTCATCCGCTTTGGAAACCGCTGTAAAGATCCTCAGTGGCATAACTTGGACCGTTACTTTTTGAAGTAATACTAGTAGCATTATGTTTGCACGTCAGGCTGAGTTACTTGTCAGAGTATGGTTTCTCATGTGATGCACTTGCTGTTTGGTCATTTCAATTTCAGGCAAAGTATGGAAGTTGGCCCTCATAAGAAGCTGAAGGAGGATGCTGAATCAGTAATACAGCAGCTAATGATTTTGGTTCAAAATACTGCCGTGAGTGCAATAACTCTGTTACTTTTTCTTTTGATTCCCGATTTCATTGTTTGCTTACTTTGCTTAAAAGTCGTATGAATTGATGCTGTTACAGACCTTATTGCTTTACAGAGAGTCCTATTCCTATTTCATAAACCTGTAGAATACACGCAGGTTTTCTTAAGACATTGTAGGTGAGAAGTTCATGTAGCTTTAAGAACAAACAGACACTATTAAAAGCTTTTCCTCCTTGCATCCCATACTTATATAGCGAGCAATGTTTCCATCTTTAGGTTATGGTTGGTTGACTATCATTTCAATAACATTGTAATGGATCCATTTTGATAGAGAAACAATGGAACGTGAAGGGAAGAGAGGAAGTGATGTCTGAGTAGTGGGATGTAATATGATTACTTCACACAGCCTGTACAATCCCCCCTCCCTTCATGTCCCTCCGTCATCTCTACGAAATGGATCCATTACACTGTGTGGCATTGATGGAGACTTTTGACCTGAAAAGTATGACCCCTAAGGTCACCGGAGTAGTTATTAGATTTCTCATAGCAGGACCCTCTATTGTAATATCTGTCCTGCTGCTTCTATTGGGTTGCCTAATCATACATGATTTTAGTTTGAGAGGTTTTTCAATTAGTAGTTTCAGCAATGTAGCAGTTTCTTTAAGAAATATTGTGGGGCATAATCTGCTTTACTTGACAGTGGGAAGTGCGCTTTCTCACCTGAAGAAAAGTTCAACTATAGAAGTATTTTAGAAGAATAGGTGGGCATGACCGCATGAGACTTAATAAGAAAGTGAGATAGCTAAATATTCTACTTTGTCGATTGTCACATTGATTACCAGAAGTACACCTTGTCGTATATGACAAACTTTTGTCCCGAGACCTAATATCCCTTGAGTTAGGTGTACCAAAAATCATATGTTCTTTCTCCCTTGATTCCGTTGCTAAACTGATAAACTAAATAGTGACTTGGTTTTGGACTGCAGGAGCTTTACCATGAGTTGCATGCCTTGCATAGATTTGAGCAAGACTTTGATAGCAAATGTAGAGTAGAGGGTAAGTAGGACACCCTTTGTTCTTGCTTCTACATAACATATTACTTGCTTAACTTTCCAAGTCTAATCTGTTCTTTAATGTTCTTTTCTAAAAAACGGTCTCGAGCTTATGGTATTTCGCAAGTTGTTTTGAGCTGATCTTTCCTCTTTTTGATTTGGCAATGAGTAAAGAGACTGTGTCTCTTTGCATGTCCCTTTGCTCTATGTCTTCAAGTCTCTATGAGTACCCTTGAAAATGATTTGGACACACATAATGTGACCTTAGCCAGAAGTGGACCAGCACTAATATGTTTGAGTAGGGAATCCCATTGCCCACTGATGTATGACAGAACAAGCGAGATTGATTTTTGACCTGGTCAACTAGACAACTAGTGCCTCTGTTAAGACATGCATGTACAGAGACAAATCTGATTTTCTATTGTGGCTTTTATATGTTTTCATAAAGCAATTTAAATAGTCCCAAGCCCATCTGACAGCTTCTTCTCTTGTGAGCTGCCTTATCTATGAGCTTTAGTAGTTATCTGCAAAGTATTTAAAGTTTGTGTATGATCTTTCCACCAAAACCGTGGTTTTATTATATGTATATCATCCTTTTTCACTTTAACTTTCCAGGCACTTTCTGGTTCTGAACTTCTTATTGCTTTAATGATCTCATTGGTGTCTGTTAGATGCTCTACTTTGCTGATCTACTATCTCCCTGTACTATTTCTCTGCACTCATTATTCTTTTTTTAGCCTAATTTATTGCGAAGTTGGCAACTGCCATCTAACATAAAATGTGACCATGAGTCTTAACTTATATTTTTATCTATTTACTTCCTCACATTGCAAAGCCTCTCACTCTGACAGTTTTCTGGAAATACAATCGTAAAAATTATGAAAGTTTTTTTCTGTACGACTCTTATATATAGATCTCATTAAATTTATCAAGGTAATTTTTTTTTTAAACAAGGTGGTAGTCTCAAACCAGAGGGAGTAAAATCGATTGTGTGTCATCTTTCTACTTACTAAAGTATCACAAGTCATCTAATAGGTTACGGTCAGTTTCATTGTTGGTTGGTCAGTTGTATGCAAAACAGCTACTAACTTAGATTTTGGTCATCACATTGTTTTTTCATCACTTTGTTTTCGTACGCTCTTGTTTCATCCCGTTTTTCTTTGTTGCTCTCTCTTCTTAATGTCTCTCTTCTTTTCGTCTATTTTGGTCCACTTCTCTCTTTGTTTTTACCCCTTTCTAGCTTTGGTTACTTATATTGGTTCAGGTTAGACGGTCAGCCGACTGTATTTCTAATAAGTGTTGTTCTGTTGTTGATAGATTCAGGTGGTTGAGTTGGGCACTTTTCATTGTTGATGCTCTATGTTTTGAATATCCTACTTATTCTAAATTTATTCCATTTCGACTTCGAATAAATAAATAAAAAATTCCAGCTGCTGCTTGGATTCTCCTATAATATTTATTTAGCTTTTATAACTGCAACCCTGTATCAAACTTTTCATTTTCTACACAGCTGGGAGCAGTGCAGTTTTGCGGGAAGAACTTAAAAAGCAGAAGAAAATTGTCATGAAACTTAAAAAAAGATCACTTTGGAGCAGAAGTTTGGAAGAGGTATTGAGTCTTCTATCAATTGCATAGCAATACTAACTTTCTCCACCTTGTCCTTATTGAGTGTTAATTAACTTCACTGTATGGATGTACATTTGAAGCAACTGCTTCAAATCTAGAAGTGCTTATATCTTATTACAATCAACATAACTTTACTTTTGGACAGATAATGGAGAAACTTGTAGATGTTGTCCTTTTTTTGTATATGGAGATACACCAGAACTTTGGCAGCAATGGTATGTCGTGCTAATACCCTGATTATCTCTTGTCCTTTTGTTTAGCTGCTCGAGGGGCATGTTTGCTCCTCATCCTAATATGCCTGAGTTTCATCTGTAAATTACTATATCCCTGAAGTACATTTATTAGTAAGTTAGCTAGTGTTACCTAGTGAATGAAAGAAGAAAAATTGTAGCACATGTTCGATTCTTCTTTTCAGGATGCTCTTTACCTTCTCCCAGCCTACTAATATGAATATATATACTACAAAAAAAGTTGGAATCTGATATCGATTCCAGTGAGTATCGCGGTTTACAATTAAAGTTCCTTGGCCCAGGCAAGAGTGACTGGTGTAAAAGAGAGTGTTGGAAGTTTTTTCATTCTGAGAGAGAGTCTAGACCTACGCTCCTTCCCGAGTTGTGAGAGACCGAGCCAATCTGCTAAAACCATCGTGTTAGTCCCAATATGTTATAACACAAAGGTTTGTTAGCAAGATGAAGATACTCTTGCCTTGAGGGTGATCAAACCAGTTGAATCCGTGATTCTTAAGTCTCATGTCCTTTATTGCTCACAACTAGGAAGGGTGGAAAGTGTTTTTCAACGACACCCCAGACATGTTTTAAACAAGTAGCCAATATTAGGAAGAAAGATACGTAGGGTGTTTTACCATAGTTCTGCCTGCAGTCTTTGGGTGTGTGACGATGTGTCTCAAATGCAAGTTGAATGCTTTATATTTTTTAAAAATGATAAGAAAGCATGAGCCGATGTGCTGTTTGTTATCCATACGTGAGCATGTGCTACTTGTTACCAAGGTTATCTTGTAGGCTGTGCTGGAACAATGTATGAGATTGTGAGACCACATCTTACGTACCTAATGGATTCTTACCTCATCAGTCTTGTGTACTTATGGTTTCCTTCTTTGAGTTATGCTTTTGCTGACAATTTTAAGGGTAATTCCAAGATCTCTAAACTTTCTGTAATGATGTCTTCAAGGGGAACTTGAAGGTGCAAGTGAATTGGATGAGCATACTGTAAGCAATTACCAAAGGCTTGGACCAGCTGGTCTTGCATTACACTACGCGAATATTATGCTACAAATTGATGGAATCGTAAGTATATTACTTTTAATCCTTTAAAGATTACTCCGTATACTTTACCTCATTAATTTTCATTTCTAGTTGTCGCTTGTCCTCCATCTTTTTGGCATGAGATTCTGTCACTGCTGACCACTTCATTTGGCGTTGGTTTGACTCCTTGAATGTATAACATGCCTCTGTCCTCTCTCTTTAGAATAACTAACATAATAAAAAGAAAGAATTAAGGTACTGGGTAAAATGCTATAGGTTCCATCAGCTCTTAGAAGCTGTTCAAGAACAGTTGATTTTTGTGAGTTGTCACTATAGTCTCCTTAGACTGCATGTTCAATGAGTTGATTACACAGGCGAAGCTAGAATGTCTTCAATCTTAACTTCATCAATTAGTCTCCTTGTAATTCATGTTGCTATAATGATACCAGCATACCGCTTTGACTCTCTTGGGTAACAGGTCTCATCAGCTCTAAGAAGCGCTTCATAAGCAATTGATGCCCTCCTGAAAATCCTTGGCCCCTTGATTCTCTGGGGCAAAACCAACAAACTGCATCGTTGAGAGTAAAAAGAGAGGATTGCTTTAGAGAAGTACTCGTTTATATGCATAGAATACTTTTCACTAAAGAACCTTGATATAATAGGATGAAATACGCAAATCAGACTACCTGATATGCATATTCTACTAATTCTGTCTTGTCAAACCAAAAAAAAAAAAAGGAAAAAGAAAAAGAGTATAATTCTGATCTTGTGAAGTTATGCAGTACTCATATTTCATGAACTTTCCCCTGCACTGTTTATGCTAGAAGATTTTCCGGGCCTACTAGGGTGTTTGACTGTTTGTAGTTGGCTACTTAAGGAGTAACCAGAAAAAATAGGCTAGTTAAAGCATGTGAGCCAATACTCCCTACCCTGAGCTGTTTTCTGTAAACGCCCATATATCCGTTTAAACTGGTTCTTCACTTCTTCTTGAACAGTATCTTTCTAATGCGAATGTTATCCACCGTATTGATTGATTATGTACAGTAATATTTATTTACTAAATATTAAAAACCCACATCTTTAATTTGGTCATCTTGTTTATTTTCCCCCTCTTCTTATAGCTACACATATAATATAAACTACTCTGTAATAAAGTATGGAAAACTAAGTTTGTTATGCACTCAGGTGGCTAGATCGAGTTCCATGCCTGCTAATGCTCGGGAGTCATTGTACCAGAGTCTGCCACCAAGTATCAAATCATCTTTACGCTCCAAGCTGCAATCATTTCATGTCGCAGAAGAGGTATCTATGAATCTGCCTACTGACATTTAAGCACTTCTAGTAGACTTTGTACCTGTGAGTTGTGACTGAACCATTCACCTAAAATAGATCTAGGAGGCTGCCAGTATGCTAATGTCTTTAGACTATGCTAAAGGTCAAAAAAATATACAGCAATTAGTACTATAGTGCCGACATGTTTTTGCCGCAAATTTTATACTGAGCCTTCATTCGTATATTTGAAGAATCAAGCAATTAGGCAATGAGTTCAGGGACCCCTTCTTGTTCCCTCAGATTTAAAAGCCAATGGCCATTGATAGAAATATCGAAATGATTTCAGATGGGGATACGACTTTACTAACACTCTAACAGTCATCACTCATCCATATGAAGGATACAATTGGTAAATTCTCCTTAACACAAAAGGAAGGTTGTATGTGGGTATATTTATTGACCAGGAAGAAGAGGGCTGTGCAAGTTCATTTCAACTTGGTAATTTAAGTCTAGCGAAAAACGGATGTAAGCCACTACTACTAGTCACATACTGATTTATCGGTAGACTTAACTGTCATTCTTTTAAGAGATTTTGTCTTTTAGCTCATGTTAAACATAATGCATGTACTTGTCTAATTATACAATTTGTAGCGTATCTCTGATCCCATCCTCAGCTAGTCAGCTGTGAAGTTGTGGTTCTACACTGCCGAATGCCTATGTACAGTTGGAGTTGTAAAGCAATAGGATCATGTTATTCTGATATTTTTATAACTTCATTGACAAGTATTAAGAAAGATAAACCTCCAGCGTTGCAGCAACCTAGAGAACAAAAAGTGCATTGAAGAGATCTTTCTGGCTTGCTGCATGAGTGCTAATATTTAAGGTTTAACTTGCTATGCCTTTACAGTCTGCATAACACAGTTCCGTTGCTTCAAATGCCTTCACTTTTGGCTTCATTGAATTTTTAGCTTGTTATGAATGTTATCTCCTATGGGTGATATCCCGACGTTAAGTATATTTTATGCTCCTATTGTCAATATATATGACAGATTTCTCATTTTTTTTAAATTTGAACTCTAGCAATGAAGACGCCCTTGTGACCCACAAGTATAGTTTCTTTTGTCCGTTGTTTAAAATGACTGACCACTTCCCATTTGCAGCTCACCATTGTAGAGATAAAGGCTAAGATGGAGGAAACACTGCAGTGGCTTGTTCCAATTGCGAGCAATACTGTCAAGTATGATCAACTTCCTCTTAGTTTACCTTTTTGTCTCTCACAATTAAGAGACAAAGGAAAAAAAGCCCTCAATGTTCTAATTGCTCCAATTTTGTTCTCTATCTTGTTATTATTAGGTCCCATCACGGATTTGGTTGGGTTGGCGAGTGGGCGAATTCGGGGTAAACCAGATCTCTTGTTTATTTATTAATTATTATATATGATGACCTTTCTAGTCTTCTCGTCTCTGCTGCCTGCCTTCCTTTCATTTCTTTCAATATCCTTGAATATGCTTGATTTTTTTATATGTTTTAGGTTTGAGGCAAGTGATGCACCTGCTGAAAAGGCTGATTTAATCCGTATTGAAACGCTGTATCATGCTGACAAGTTGAAAACTGAAGCTTATATTACCGATCAACTAGTTTGGCTTCACTGCCTAGTTTCTCAATCAAGAATGGCGACCATCGGTTTTACTATGACGTCAGCAGTGAAAGCTCCAACTTCTCCATCCCACCAAAGAAACCAGTCCTTGGAAGTAAATACTTGCAATGAATCATCCACTTCCGAAGATGACAAAACAGTGAATGACGCCTGTACAGAGAATCAGACCTCAAGAATCAACAGCAGTCAAGATTCTGATACAGTTAAAGATACTACGCAGGAACATGATGGCTTGGGCACGAGCGATAGCCCATCCCCTGCAAGAGATTCTAATATCTGTTGACTGTCACTCAGCAGCATCCTGCAGGTGATCTTGGCGTAGATCAACAAGGGTTGAATGTTTTGGATCAAGTGAATGTCTCTGGTTAATTAATTCATGTCTTATTCTTGATCTGCGCCCATTTGTGGTACTTGCTGCTGCAGCCTGCAAGTGATGGTGTGCATACACAATTGCTTCCTTGCCAGATATTATGTGTAGTCAAGCTGTATCATATTCCCATTGATGAGGTTTTGGAATGAAGACTTTGGATTCACATTTTTTGTATGATCCCACTGAGTATAATCTTTAGGGATTGAATGCTTGTCAGAATATGTAAAGTTACATCATTTACAGCATAACATTAGGCCCGTTGTCTAGGATTGTCATACGGCATACCCTGTGTACTACTACACGATATTTAGAGGTAATGAAATGCCCAGTGTCGTTTTCCGACCCATTTTTCTCCTGTACTTTCTGTTCTCTTCAAAATGTAAATGTTTTCCTGTAAGCAGAATTGAAAATCTTGTTTACAGGTACAGCCTTGACTTTAAAAATGGTATAGGTGAGCAAGCGGTAACCATACTTTAACGAAACACACTTCTGTAGTCATACGTGTTTGGTCATGCATCTTCTAGATCACGTTTTCTTTAACTTTGAAACGATATGTTTTTAGTTCAGTTCTGATGGATATAGTCCTAATGTTGATACGCATCTTGAAGTTTGCTTAGATCCCATTGTCACTTGTGAATTGTGAAGCTGTTCCACCAAGTCCACAGGACTGCATCTTAGATTTCTCCGACTCAAATTTTCAAGTTTCATGCTTCTGCTCCAACTGCATGTCTGTATCCTGAACGTTTGTTGAGGAATTGCTTGATTCGAATGAAGAAAAATTTGAGAAGGCCCTGTATGATAGGACTGCATCTTTCTGATTTGATTTGATTTGATTTGATCTGATTTTATTGACTCTGATCTGATAAAATCCAATTTGAATGATTCTGATCTGATTTGAATAAAATTCAGGATTAGTGTTGATTATGATATGATTAAATTTCTTAAATCTGATCTGATTTGAATGCCTCTGATCTGATTTAAAAGACTTTGATCTGACCAAATTTGATTTGAATAATTTTGATTTGAATTGAATAAATATGATCTGATCTGAATATACAGTTTATTAAGTCCTATCGTACATGGCCTAACTATTCCTTACCAAAGAATAGAGTAGAGAAAAATCATCATGTTTGATTATCGGGACAGTGGAAGTAGCTCGTATTTACAAGTCAAATGTTCTGCGTGTAATCTAAGAGTCATTAACTCTCATCGCATACATCTAGCAAAAGCATCAGTATCACAAACAACCAGGAACAGCTCTTCTAGTCCTGCAATTGCAATTTCATGTCTTTGCTATATACCCCTATGCTTAAGAATCCAAGGAGTATCATTAGTCGGATTTAGAAGTCAGAGACCGAAATAGCTAAGGTGACATTTTGAAAACTGAGGGTCAAAGCACATGATAGCGGTCTAGTTTAGATCTTACATCGAACCTATAACAACACGAGATAGGCAAAACAGTTTTACATAAAGACTACAAATTGAACTAGCCTTTGCCCCAACAGAAACCGATCACTGAAGTCCGAACTACACAAACATGAGGGAAACTGTTCAAAGGTCACCAGTCTTCTGTTTCTTAGCTTTCCTTTCTCCATCAGCAAAAGCTTTCCTTTCAAGAACGTCCTTAGGAATAGTTTCCTCCACCACCTTAGGGACCGTAAAACTGAAGTCAGCTACAGTTACACCTTTTATGTCTGGATTTTCTTCAAGGAACTTACCCACTTCAAGAGACGATCTAACTTTCTTTCCTGTTGGGGTCACATAATGGGCATCCAGTTTAGAGAAGTCCCTTCTAAGCACCAACTTTCTCTTAAAACCGCTTGGGGTCCTAGGGATGTTTGGCTTGTCAATCACCCATGTCCTAGTAGCATCTTTCTCAATATCCGCAGGATCATTACATGTGACATTAGGCTTCTTGTTGCATGTATAAGGCTCCTCCAGCAATTTACTTCTGATCTTCTCATATTCTTCCTCATTAGGGATCAATCTCCACTTAAAGCATTCTCCACATTGCACAGCATAAAGCCCAATTGTGTTTGGACCTGCCTGCCCTTTCTGCAATAGACAAATAGAATTTTAAGATAACAAAAACAATGCTTGATTCAAATACATATAATTTCACAGCAACAAACATTTTAGCGCCATCAAAATCAGTTGGTCATCAGTTATCAATGATCCCTAATGGAGAAAAGTGGAACCAAATACAGAGTGGAGCCAAACAGAGTATTTAGGAAGCCTTTCAGCAAAGAAAATTTTAGTGCCATCAGAATCAATTGGTCATCGCTCATCAATGATACTACTAGAGAAGAGTGGAACCAAATATATTGAGGAAGCCTATTTTTGAGACCATATTTGATACCCCCTCCGATTCACCGTTTTCTTCCCATTTCATTTTGCATGGTTTTTAATGTAACTGATAGCATGTGGTTGAAAATAAGAGTGGGGTAAAATATGTGGGCTCACAAATCACAATGCCTACAAATAACATCCAAATAAGGAAATAGGAAGATCATTGTGAACTTGAGGTCTAGACCAAATTAGAAAGGGAAAGGAAACAGTGAATCAGAGGGAGTATTGAATTGCTTCTCTACAAAATTAATGTTTCACCGAGCAATGAACACCAGAAGCTCACTAATTCTAAATCAGCCCAAATCAAATTTCGCCTTCAGCTAAGAAACTTAAACTTTCTGATGCTTAGGTGGCTAGAACTCTGCCGAGAGTTTTCTGCCCTAGGATACTTTTTAGCTTTCACCATCCCTCTTCCAACATTTCTATTTCTAAAATATAATAACCTGACCCCTCTTTCTATTCGATTAGCAAACAAACAAATTAAACGCATGTGGTGAAGTTTTATCTTATTCCCAGGCGGTCCGGAATGAGAACTCGATTCTGCAATCTAAGTATACTCAAGCCTCATGAGTCATTACTATAGAGCATCACCCTCTAGCTATAGCTTACACCAATTTTTTTTGATAAGAGCTATAGCTTTCACCAATTCAACCTTAATTTATGCAAAAAAGCCCACTACTCCACTACATGATTAGTTGCTGCATATATGATGGTATTTGTATCTTATAAATATTGCTGTGCTTTAAATGCATGAATTTCAACTTGTTCAGGGGGAAGTTACTTCTAGAATAGAAGCATTCTGCACTTACTAACCAAACAAATACAACTCCAAGCAACCTATGGAAACTAAAGACGCCCTCCAACCACACAAATCAGAATTTCATACCGGTATGTTGCAACTTGCAACAACTCTGACTGCACTGTTTCACATGCATATCATATACTATTTTAACAAAAAAAATCCCAGCACAGAGAAAGATGTAATCCTGGCAGCCACATCTTCACCCTACTACTGAAAAAAGGGTCATTTCTTTTACCTTTTAAGATTGCAAGGCTATGTAATCCTGACAGCTACATTTCTTTTTTGTTACAATTCTGACAGTCATGTAGTGAAACTACTGTAGCAAAGTTATTTCTCACTAAAACTGTTCACAAAATGTCCTACAAATTGAGAGTTTTGGTGAAACCGGCCTTTGAACAGTAGAATTTTGGAAACACAGCTTTTATAACATCTTGCTAAACAACCTTGACATTCTTTTATAAAATATCAGCCCTGTCTAAATCTTAAGCCTAGTTTACAATCCATCAAACTAAATATGATCTCACTATATTTTCTCAGGAATCAATCAAAGGACCTCGAAAAATGAACTCAATCCTACCAAGCTTTTATAACATCTTGCTAAACAACCTTGACATTCTTTTATAAAATATCAGCCCTGTCTAAATCTTAAGCCTAGT